>JADWOT020001089.1:0-12000 GCA_036345935.2 Taenia hydatigena | reverse complement strand
TCCACCTAACAGCCATGTACCACCATCAATCCCGAAACGGTGCCCTGCTGCGGCTGTACTAGACGACGTTTACAAGCTCGAGAGCTATGTTCCTGATAATGCAGCTCAACGCGTCCCCCAAGCCCTCCTTTTTTTGGATTCCGCCATACATGTCATACGATACATCATGGCAACAAGAGCCACAGTTCGCTGTCGACTTGACTCAGAATCATGATTTTACATAAATGGAGTTGTCGCTACCTAAAATTTCAGGTACTATCCTCATCTACGCAAGTAAGAAGTCGTTCACCCTCTAACGTTAAAGTTTCGATTTTTTGATCACATGCCATCATGCTATACTTTTAGATGCTCAGCCATCTATGCCCAGCATTCTCTTCATCGCAGCACAGCTGCTATTTTAGTAGAGTAATTACTTCTTGCGTTGTTATAATGCATCACCGAGGAATAGGGACCATAACTCAGCCCAGGGAGTGGTCGGTTTTTATAAATATCGTCTGTCTACCAACCAGCATATCATGTTGCAAGATTAAAGCAAATACAAATGGGAAGAAACTCCAAACATGTGAGTCCTTCAGACCTGCACTATTATGGTTACTCAATTATATCCAGGCAAATCAGAAAACTTATTGAATATATAAACAAAATTGGGCACGCAATTTGGCACAACACACTTATAAAATGATTTTTGGCCAACATTGCAATCTGAATGGCTTTTATATCGGTAAACTTTCATAAATGAATGTGGGTGTTGCAGTTCTCTGCCCTGGTTATGCAGGAAAAATCACTAAAATGCTTTAAAAACACTTTTGTTGCATTGCCAAAGGTACAAATTCATTCTTGTTATGTGTTCTAAAGCACTAGTAGCAAAATGCTGTGCATTTTGCGGCTCACTTGAGCTGATCACCTGTTCTAAGCATGGCAATGGTCAGTGATACTGGTCATGGAAGGTATGCTAAACATACTACTCAATTGGCCTGTAAATTCCAAAGACCAGAGGGAAGAACATTGGGTGGGGAAGTAACATTGTGATTTGTAACGTACTCAAGCCATACGCAGTTTTGCCCCTTATCACCCGTCAAAATGACGAATGCAGTTTAATCAGATCCAATCCACTGCACTCTTGTAGGAGATGAAAATGTACAGGCTGGAGCCTTCAAGATCCCTCTGATGTGAGCAAAAGGGGCAAAATTTATTAGGAACGTAGTAGTTGACCGTGTAAATTGATGAAAACCTCCTACGACATCAAAAAAGTGCCATACCCAACGTGCCACACAATTTAGCTTTTAGGGTTGGGCGAAAATGCACCATGGTGAAGGCGACCCGACACGCAGAAGAATAGAGAATCGTGGTACATATGTTTTTGTAAGGGCTACGATTCAGTCCTCAGTAGCGAGTCCAAAGTTTCATGATTTTACTAATTGGCATGAATTCAGAGAAAATCTATCGGAATCCGGCGAAATAAGTAAGTTCAATGCAAAAAGTATCAGACTGATCAGTGGTCACTGTAAATGGTAAACCCCGTGGTTGTGGACCGTATTTGCATACATTTTAAATAAGCCCATTCGTAAAGATTTAACCACTCTGTGCGATTTCCTGTACTCGGTATGCTCAAAATCCCATGCATAAATTTTTATAATCTCTGAGCATGTGATTTTGTATTTCGCCTCAAAAAGTGCCTAAAGGGCATGCAAGTAGGTCTTGAGATCAAATAGGGAAGTTGAGAAGGTAAGGGAGTAAAATTACAGCAATATTTCTGCACAGCAGTCTGCTGCATTTACATCGTCAACCCACCGTTCAGCTATGGTGGAAAATACGTTCACCATAAAGACGCCCAACAGTGCGGTATCTTTATGTCCTCCTTGAGACGCCCAACATAACTTCACAATGAACGCAAGAGTGCCACCTTCGAGCCGATACCTTGTGAGGTAATATCGATAAGGTAAGTTCTTTAACACTTTAGATTTCCAATATACAGCATCAATTTATGAATGTTTTCGGGGTAATAGGGTGGCATTGAAGTCCATACTTGACGTTTTCCGCCCCAAAGCTTGCCTATAAATGTAGTTATAAAAGTTCAAATCGCCTTTTTGTTTCCTTTCATTTACCCAACGTTAAATAAAGCTCTACCCTATTGCAGTTGACAAAGCGAACAACATTAGTGTTACATCTACACAGGCAAGTCATCGCTTACAATCATATTGAATGTCTCCTTGTTTTGAGAAAGATGGCATCCGCCGGTTTCCTTGCAACTTGAGCGGGGTATTGAGCAGCCACTCCTGTTGAGGGCAAAAGAAGATAATGCAATAAAAAAATTTTTTAAACATGAGCAAATAAAAGGAGAAGCATAAACTCACCATATCCAAACTGGAGATTGATGCACACAAGTGGGTGGGTATCTAAAATTGATGCATGATGGTAAATGGCTATAAAGACATAATTTCCGCAGTAAAGGACGGCAAACGACAACTCACCTGCGCTGTTATAGAGAATGCTTGGCATTGTAAGTTGCACATTCCAACCCGGATAAAATTGGTTGTTCTGAAGTACTTTGATAGCAAGATGTTGCTGTTGCTGCTGCAGCATTATGTTGCTGTGAGTTGTGTTGAGTCAACATGTATGCATTAGACTGCACCACTAAGGGATTATTTTTTGCGGCCTCGTAATTAGCTCCTAGCGCAGCAATCGTGTTGCTGATGGCTAAGCCAGTGCTGTCGGTTATAGCAGCAGCTGCGGGATTCGGCCATCAGCAGCATGATTGCTGCGCTAGGAGCTAATTACGAGGCCGCAAAAATAATCCCTTAGTGGTGCAGTCTAATGTATATATGGTGGCCTTTTGCATATGGTAGAAGCATAAGTCCCTTAGCTAATCCTCAAACGAATGTGCTTACGCATTGTAGCGTTGGAGGACAATGGCCGAGGTCACTACCAAGTAAAACAGTAGCATCCATGGGGCAATTTACGTGGAAATTTGTAGTAAGCTGTGCAATACTATGACCTCCGAGAGAGATCACAGCTGGAGTCAAACATTGGGCTCGATGGTAGCATGTAGTCGTTGAGTAGAGGCATCGATCCAGCTGCTCCCGTGTTTCTTTCCTAGGGTCCACCAGTAGCCTCTTTTGGCGGCAAATTATCTGAGTCCTATCAAAAGCAATCATCGTTGTTAAATCCGACAAGGCACGGATAGGTCACGGCGGTAGAGCAGCCCAATCCCGAGTACTTATGGTTACTGTGGAAATCCTATCTGCAAGATTCGACGGGTTAGGTTCTCTTGGGCCAAAAGAGTCCCCCAAGGCACAATCTTTGTTTTAATTGGATGTAATTGTAAAATAAAGCAAGAATGACATCAGTGAAAAAGTAAAACATGAAAAGAACTCTCTAACCTCATGGCCTCAGGACTTGCATAGCATGCCCATTCTTTCAGTAGTAGATAGGCCTTCCTATCTAATAATGACAAAATCCCATGACTTTCCCACACCAAAATTAGCTCCAACCTTAAAAATTGCTTTGTGTGAGCTGACTTAGGAGCGCACTTCTAAATATCAAAAAAGAGTAATTTTCAAATGTGTCACTTCGCTGGGTGTATACTACTAACAAACTGGAGTGGATAAAGAGGGGGTGGGGCACATTCCCCTCTTGGTGGCTCTCTTGAGAGTACCGCTAAAACGTCAACAAGTGAAGATGATAGCTTAGCCAGTTCCGTACACAGAAACAATAGACTTTGGCAAATTGTCCCATTTAGACACGGCAGCATATTAGTGCCATCTGTATTTGCGATGGTTACAAGACTGCTAAGTCTGCCATCATTCAAACAAACTAACTTTAAATTCTTGCTTGTCACTATCTTGTTATTAATATGCGAAGTGTCAGGAAAAGGAATAATTTGGCAGCTAAACGCAGAAACCGGGTGGTTTCATAAAAGAATGAAGTTTATAGCCCTAAGAACATACCATTTGACGAAAACACTATGGATATAAAGCACTCACTGGAACTTCTGTTCTCCTGAACTTGAGATGCAGCATTAGAGATGGAATTGGCTGATTCCGCTGTACGAATCATGCGTGTAGGAATGCAGTACAATGAACGATTCAGGACTACGTGTCACCCTAGCACGAAATTTGGACCTGAGTGGTGCTGCTGCTACACAGCTTTGATATTCATACATCTCTTTGGTGTGTCCGTTGCCCATACTCTAAGCGCTTATTCGCTAATGGATGAATCACAACTCCCGCATTTTGGTTGGGAGTGATCAATGAGAGAATGAGGCATCTGATTGGACAAGCCATTGAGGCTGCAAAACTTTTGGGTTAGCGCTTCGTGCCTTGCGTTATGGATGGGCAAGTTAATTTTCTGCATAACATTGGTCCAGTTAGTGTCAAAACTAGTGGTTTCTTATCACGTTTGTCATAAACTTAAAAAGACGACTAATATTATTGTTGGTTTTATATGGCTTTACTTAATAAATGGGTAATGGAATGTCGTTTTGTAATGACTTGGCGTATAAACGCAGTCCACGATGGGTAAAACTCTTAATTCACCTGCTGAAAGTGATAATGTCTCCTTACGAAATCATTGGAATGGCAATTGGTTTGACACTTATTTTATCCCTTAAAGCGAACAAATTCACATCAACGTAAAGTTGACCTAAGAATAAGTAGGACAGAAGTGATTTGGGCCTTTTGTGGGATCTTTGATTCGACTTGCAGCAGTGAAGTACAAATGTGCATTATCTCGAGCAATTTTTGCTGACTTGAGGAACCAAGTTAGCCTAAATATAGAAAGGGAAGTGTAAAAAGAATTAAACACAGTGATAAGTGATCACTGTTTGTAATAAACGCCTTATTTTTGCAAGAAAACTCCAATGCAGTATACAAGAACACACTCTTGGGATTTAGCCACACTAGAAATTCCCTTCACACGGTTTTTGTAAAGCATCTCGGTATTTATCTTGTACGAAAGACAGGGGTACTTTAATCTGTGCATACACTCTACCACTTAAACTAGTCTAGGAGGACGTTAATCGTAAAATTACTTGATGTAAGGTTGCCATCTTCGAGCCGAGATCAAAATACGCCTGGCAGGATCTGTATGGTGATACCTTTTATGCAAGTTACTTTAAAAGTTCAAGGAGCAGGATTTATTCTGCGACATGCACAAGCACTTATTTGGAATAGATTTTCCTTTTTTGATATGATGATTTAGGTAACGCCTAATAAAACCATAGAAATTAGACTCGTGATTCCACAAAAATTGCCTCTACTGAAGAAACACCGTAAAAAACTAGTTGGTGAGACTTGTCGAAGTCAGTTGCTGACTAATTCAATGAGTATACTTTGATGAGATTTTGCCTGTACTCATAAATGTGCCGGTAACTTGATTCGCACGCTCAACTACACAGAAATTCTAGATACGACGCGATGATCGCAATGGCATACGACCCTGTGGAAAACCAGATAAATGTATGCAATACTTCCTCCTCCTCCATTTCCCAACCTCGTCTCTCGCATCCGAATGGGATCCATGTAGATGGGCAAATAGTGCTGAATTGAGATCGCTGTTATGCAATTAACCTGGATCAAGTATCAATGGAAAGAATCTGACAAAGGGCAAGCGTCACCTCTCATAAGCGATTAAGCTTTAATGAAATCGCTATGAAATGCTGTTTAGTCATAAATAGCACACAATTTGCCAAATCGAACTGAAATGTTGTTCCATCCGAACAGACGAGTCATCACCTGCAAATAAGATACACGTCCTTGCATTCTGAGGAAGACTGCGTGCGTCACTTTCTCTGTCCAATTACTGCGAAGGCCAGCAAGAACGTACCGCCTTATCTCACACTCGGAAAATACAGGATAGCAAAAGTTGCTTTTAAGGCTGCACCCACTCGCAACCATTGTATCCTGTTTCTGTATCCATGAATTTTTCTCTCAAAACACGCCCTCCTCTTCAAGTCTTAAGGGGGAACTAGACCGGTAAGATATGCATTTGGGTCGAATTAATTTCATAAATTAGTGGTTCAAAGTGGAGTGATGAACATTTATACCACGGCTACTTTTGTTTCAAGGAGCTATCACATGGGTCCGTACAGTTTCCACATTCAACCAGCGTTAATAAAGTTTGATTTAGCACGCATAGTGGCTTTCCTGAACAGGAGGTTTACGTAGCAACTAGTAAGAAATTAAGAATGCTATTTAGCCATGCAGGCTTTTTTCGAAGGCGAACCATCCTGCATCCAAATCTAGTTTCCACCACTCGCTCCGTTGAGTAAGTTTGAAGATATTTTTTATTACAAAGAAGGCGATGTTGTGGCCACAAGTAATGGCAATTTGCATGAAATCCTTAACATTGGCTGTCTATAGACGTAAGACTTTAGCTAGAGACTCATCAGGATATTCCATGGAAAGCATTTAGTGTTAACAGGGGTGGGCTAAATTTGAGCTCTAACAAACTCCTCTGCTTTAATCTAAAAAGGTGGTACTACATAATGATGGAAAACAATCTTGACCGTAGAGCTTGTGGGTTATATAGAGGTGAAGTCTAGGGGGCGTTAGAGTTGAGTCAGCATGGAGAAATTCGCGACCGCGCCTTACAACGTTCATGGTCGAGTTCCAGTATTTGGTCTCACATTTGGTATGCCTAAGAGACAACCACCATCTATGTTTTTGAAGGGCTACGGTTAATTGTAGACTATTCATTAACGGTTCTATATGACAGTAAACTTGTAAGCTCATCCGTCTGCTTTTGGCCAGTCAGTAAACGTTGATTGGCTTCTTTAGGATAAGCTTAAGTCAGAAACGAACTAAGCTTGACATCTGCTACTGCTTCCCAGTAAATAATAACAAAGTAAAAGAACTAGCCAAATGAATGATTCAAACTGCAGTTTCGTTGCTTTTATCATATTTAAGTCAAAATCAAGTCTACCTCGCATGTTCTAGGCAAAATAGACCTCGCTGTCTACACAAAGTTAAGGTGCATTTAAAGCTGTCACTGGTTTAAATTAGAATTTGCAATGGAACAATGCTGTCTTTAACTAAAATTCACGCAAAAGGATGCAGAAATTAATGGCGGACACTAGCGTCAGCACGTTGATTGAAACACAAATTTTATCTATTCTTATCAATGCTTTTAAAATTATAAACAATGTAAGATGTTTCTTAGCTGCGCCTAGGGAAAGCGAGGGCTTCACGAGATCACTTAAATGATGAGATGCAAGTCATCGCGGCGTAAAGTTGACCTAAAGAATAACGCGGGAAAGGGAGACGATTCTTGTACGAGTAGCCCATATCAAAGATAGAAGAAGATAACACTTATGATGAGGCACGGGTAGAATGCTAGTCGGTATCCGATAAGCTAAACAGATATGCAGCCACTTAAACTTCATCTATTTCGTTCTAAGACTAATTTTGATAAACTGCGCTTGTGATGCTTTTACATAACTAATCGTAAAATAGAAAGTTGAGTTCTGAAGAAAAGTGACTTTCATTGAAGAAGAAATGGGTGAGCTTTAAGATAGAAATAAAGGTAGAGTCCTACAACACGAAATGAAATGTCCGTTTTCTGATATCGATGCAGCGAGACCCGCCTTGATACTCATTTGCATAACAATGATGCAGACCAATTGCGGAGCGGTAAAGTTTAAAGGAAATGTTTAGAAGCTGTTATTCATCTGCACTGGCATTTTTCTGTAGTTGAATAAATTAACACACAACAAAATCCATCATTGCCAGATTAGAAGCATGTAGAAATTTCGTCAAAATTTTGCCGCAGCCTGCATAGTGGTGGTCCTAAACACAATTTGCTTCGGTTCATCTAACATCAGAAAGAGAGGTTATAAATTTTACTCAACGATCTATTGATTGAGGCTAGCTCTCTTTGAAAATTAATCGCTTTGTCTCCATGGCACAGGATAATGTTAGCATTAAGGAAATATGCAGTTAATATTTTAAAGGACGCAACTCATTCCATAGAAACTCTCGTTCGAGACCGTTAAATACTTCGGAACTACAAGTTTCGTCAAAATTTAGTTTTGGTGGGCGCCTGTGTCAACATCAACAGCACATGGAAGTGGTGCTCTTTTGGCTTGCATAGACTAAGCGCGCTCCGACTTTTGCTTCAAATGAGGTCATCGGCACTAAAATGCAAGGACATCTGATATTTGAGGTGGATTGCGTACACTTTAAGCCTAGCTGCAACACACTAAACGCATTTTTTATTTACGGCACTTGGATAGTCTGTATCAGCTCTCTATGCAGGTGTTTAAGAGTCAGGCGGCGCGCTAAGTGGTAATCGTTGGTGGCCAACCTCGTGTTTTCCTTCGGAGTTTCAGAGGCATTTGAGACTTTATAAGGGTTAGTGCGACAATCACACTCAACCAGCATTAATTTGGCTATATAACGTTGGCATTGGAAGTTGTGGTAATCTTTCTGACCGGAAGATTACTGTTACGAAGGTGTGGCATGCTAGTTTTATAAAATGAACCCCATTCCAGCATGACTATTTTTGCGTCCTAACCTATCCTCCACCATTCGTAACATCAAGTAAATTTAACAAGATTATTTCGTTACTAACAATGAGATGGGTCTTAAAGTCAGAGGTGATGGCCATTTGCTTAACATTCTCAACATAAAAATCTGTGGTAGTTCGAGCTTAGCTAGAGTCACATCTGGATGTCTCATGACAAATATTTATTGTTGGCATAGCTTAGATGCTTTTGATTACTGACGGCCAGCTGAGTCTTTATCCGACATTGCGGTAATAATCATGCCTGCAGTGATTTTGGACTATCATGCTCAGGTCAGGGGGACCGAACCTAAGTCGAATTAGCAAATTTCGTGATTGCGCCTAATGACACACACAGATTTAGTAAGTCTTGCGGGCAGGCACGATTTTGTCATTATTTATTAAGGTACAGTTTAGTGTAACCTGTTTAGTCCCGATTAGGTCCAGTTGCTAATTTGGCAAAACCCAATTCGGTTTTTTGGGATCGGCTAGACGATCGTCGGCTTAGGCATGACATGGATTTAGCCTAGCGTCTGATTCTGCTGTTTGGCAAATAATGAAAAAGTAAAGGAACCAGTTGCTTGGATTGCGACTAATTGTGGTTTGATTGCTTTCGCTGTGTTTATACGAAGGCAATGACTGTTTTAAAAATACTCAGGAACAGATGTGTGAGGTAGACGTATTGAAATATTTTGCGCATAAAATTTACCTAAAGACTGCTAGTTGGGCATCTAAAGAGCAGCATGAATCGCTGTCTGCATTGGGTAGAGGTCTGTTTAGAGCCGTAACTTGGTGTGCAACTAGATTTCGGGAGTGAAGAGAGACACCAGGTCTATGCTGTCTGCGAAATTTGTGGCGGACACAAGAATCGATGCGTAGTCAGAAGTGCAGACTATATCCGCTCTAGACATTAAAATCAACATGCAAAGCTTCTCTGCTGTAATTTGTGAGTGCAACTTTTTAAAAGAACATCTTGACAATGAGATGCAGCTCACCATGACGTGAAGTTAACCTGAGGAATAATATGAGGAAGGGATGAGATTCTGTGGGCAGCATCTCCCACTTGGAGGCAAAAAAGGACAACGCCTGAGATGGACACGAGCATAACGCTAGTCGGTATTCAAGGAGTCACGCAGCCGTGCGACACAATGAGCCGCGTATGCTTTGCTATTATATTCACCTCAGTGTATATGTTTGTGTTCTTTTTGTAAGACTAATCGCGCCCTGCCGAGTAGATCTTGGTAGTAAATTAATCCTCACTGGAATAAAAATGGGTAAGCCTTAAAGGAGGAGTTGGATTATGATCACAATGTGCCTCATGAAACGACTATTTCCCAAAATCAGTTTGAAGAAACCCGGCTTGTTGCTCATTCACCAAATAGTAACTCAGCATACTCACAGAGCAACGGGGCCATATTTTTCATTGCTAAACTAGGTTACTTACCAGGAACTCTATCGTTGCTGGAATAAAGCCTCTAGAAGCTTCATCAAGGATATAATTTGCAAAATATTATGCATTGGTTTTTCTAGTATCAGTGTAAAAGGCCACGAAATTTTAAGAATAAAGGTGCGCAGAGATGTGCAAGCTTTGAACTGCAAGATAGTTTGCCTTTGCGAGACAGGATAGCACTAGCAGTATGGGGGAATTCGTAGCTAATGTTCATGGTCAGCGCAAGCCATTTTATATGAACTAGTTCAAAATTGATGTTGTTGCGCATTTCAAAACTGTAAGAAACTGCTTTAACACCCGTGGTCATCTGTGCCACCATCAACAACGGTTCAGGGTAACGACCTCTTGAAATGCAAAGACAAAACGTGCTTCAACCTCCAATTCAAATGAGTTTACCAGCATTTGATATTTGGGGTAAGTTGAAGTGCATATTAGGCGCTTCCGCAATTACGGCATTTGTGTGACACCTCTGGGTGGCCTTACTCAGCTCCTATTTTAAAACGCGATCAGCTTCTCTTTTTGCAGAGTGAACTGCTACTAGCTTTAGTGAGTAGCAAGAGTTGTTCACAAAAGGTACATTCTGGCTTAAAGGCAATCCAAACCTCCCACCCTTCAATCGATTGTCTCGACCCTTGATACTTTTTACGCCACAAAATGTAAGGAGTTGAGTCAAATCCTAAACATCTGAAGCATGCGACTCTGGGCACTTTTATGCAGGCTACTTAGACGCTAGTGATGGAGGGCAACATGGAGGTCATGCACGTAGGATTAGACTGATAGGAACGTCTAATATGCGTTGCAGGACAACTTTCTGTTTGTTCAAATTCACTTTAGCAACTCCGGACGCTATGTTTGCAAGCTTTTAGAAAAATAGTGTAACATGACTTATGAGGAAAGTCGTGGTTTGGATAGAAGTTGCGATCTATCAATCCCTCCAACTGAAAGCGATCAAATAGCCATGAAAATCAACAGTGAAAAGTACAAGCTGACTTTGCAACAAATAATAAGTAGCTGCAAAGAACCGCTCTTAAATAACAATCATCAGACCCATTTGTCATCCGTTTTTAACTAGATATGAGCTAATGCGCACTTCGCGCCCACGAAAGCACTTGTCTTTAAAAGCAATGATCTGGCCTTGTCTACCTTTTTTTCCAGATTCATGTTTACAGTCTTCTGCACATGCAGTCTTGTAGGCGTCAGGAAACTAGTGCCAGGAGGTGATGAAGGATATCAATTAAAATTCGCGAATGCATTTTTAGAGGAATGTGGAAAAAGGTCATAAGATCCTATTACTATTTATTTCTGCGATGGTTTAAAAAGCAAGAAATAAGGTAGTCATTAGAGTTTACAATAAAGTTTTATTCCAACTGTATAAATAGCTCTGACTCCTCTTTAGTTAAGTCGCAATTGCCTTTTTGAAGGAACAAACTCGGTTTGATTAAATGCCAAAATATATGGCCACGCAATCGTAAATTTTATATTAACACGTCTAAGTCTGTGTCATTCGAATGCTTCGTGTTCATGCTACTTTCATGGCGTGGGCCAGATGGACTTACCACAATAAACTTGTTTGCGCCATAGCCATAGAGCTGGTCATTACTACGCCTCTTTAGCCCACACCCTGCCTTCGCACCATTTTGCTTGTTGCATATCCTTATAAATTTCTAGAAATAATAGTAATAATAGTCAGATCTAGTTTAGCCTAGTCTCGTGTGCCGTGCTACAGTTCTTCCAGAGTGAATTATGGACATTGAGCTGCTTATCTGGTGATTACAAACGCATGTAGGCGAAATCTCTGACGTTATGTTTGGACGATTTGTCTCCTGTGTCGCCACTGTTCTGCATCTGCACAAGCAACATAAAATAAAGGCGTCCGTCAATCAAAGCAATGCATAGAGAGTAAAAAGTAATAAATCAGTTGACAAAAGTATCTATCTATGGAGAAGTCTCAACCGGAGAGCTGCAGTGCCTCCCACTCTTCCGCTTTAGAACTTTGGGTTTAACAGCGACGTCGGAGAGGGAACGACATAAGCATTACTTAAATCCCATTG
>JADWOT020001275.1:48169-74749 GCA_036345935.2 Taenia hydatigena | reverse complement strand
GAAATGAGAAAGTCGACAACCAAGTCAAGCAGATACCGTCACTTAAGGAAATCGATGACTCATCTCGCCAGGATTGGTACAAATCTAGTGAATGTGAGCTTCTGATGTGTATTCCAAATTGTTGCAACGCATTGCGAAAGGCAATAGCAGCAAATGCATTGGCATGAACATTGAACTAAAAGAGACAAAAGAATGACTGACGCAGAGGTGGAGGGATGAGAAGCCGTCAAAATGAAATGAGTAAGAGTAAGGAAGGGGAAGAGAGAATTGGAAACATACTCCATGGGATAACTCTACGCAGTGCTGTGGCACGGTGTTATTTATTTTTTTTTCCTTCTATCCCCAAACTATTCATTCAAGTACTCATCCATCCATAAGACTAAGTGAAAGATGAACGAATTCGGATTTATCAATGTCTCACTCGTAGCGACCGGTCATAGTTTCCCTTTCACGTGGGATTTACAACGGACATCAAGTAGGGTAAGGGGTGAGGGTGGCACCAAAACGGATTGTGGACAAGATGAGAGAGAACGTAAAAGCAGAGGTGGAAAGAGTAAAGTATCTGCATGATGCCACTGCTAAAAGGGAAAACGGTTTAAGGAGCATATACTCTGCTCTTACTCCATCAAGCAAACTATTCTTCTTGAAAATGCACTGCTCGTTTTACCCTAACCGAATTTGCTTTCTTTGTACCATATTCTCACACGTTCGCATCGTTACGGTTCTAATCTGAACCATTCCAGCCTTGGCATGAGCCCGCATACTTTACCCTGCTTTCGCATCTTTTATTACCCTACTCTCTCAGTTTTCTTTGCAAATATAGACAATTCACACTTTAGATTTTATAATGAGAAATGCTGCAGGGACTAGCAGATTGAAGTAAGTTGCTGAATCTCATTTCTGAGTGATCGCGACCTATGCCCGTAATCTTCCAGCTTTCCTTGCCAAAGCAGACATCTTAAAATGAAAAGTTTCGCAATCTCTTTGAAAAAAGAACGAGCAGCTAATTCTTGATTCTGGTCAATTCTGGAACAGCATGGATAAGAGTGAAAGGAGCTCTGTACACTTGCTAGTCCTGAATTAGCCGCCCTACCACACCTGAATTGTGGGATTGCAAATTGAGTACTACCACGAGCAATTGCAGCAGGGTACCTGCTATCAAGTCCTAAAACTGATCATTCCTGGAGTGAATTCGCAGATTTATGTGCTATCGCAACTTTCTTTTGCAAAATTGGCTGCTCACACACCAAGCATACCAAAAGTGTCAGATCTTATCAGAAGAAATGCCGCAAACAATTACGGAAGGGAGCAATGCGCTTAACTTTGTTTTTGATCAACGTAGGTTCAAAAGGTAACAAAAGCGTTGTGCTCTAGACTCTTGCTAAAAGCGGTCATAGAAAGAAACACGCACAGAGGAATTCGAATGTTTGAGTGTGTGCGTTCGCGCATTATCATTTTTCGCACCAACTTAGCCGCTCTTATCATCGACCAAAGCCTGGTTTTCGCAGCAAAATACGAAAACTGCTGCAAGTAAGTACTAAATGGAGTAGGCTGCTGTGCTTTGAATCTGGGCCTAAATGAACAGGATATGGCGCAGTTTTAAATGCTTGTGTCATCTCAGCCTTCTTTACCAAAGAGGCTTCCTCGACTATCGACGGTGTCCAAATTATGTCGTGCAACACGAGAAACATCATAGCTGCCAGGGGCGGAAGAAAGAGCTGAGTTCGAGAGCAAATAATTGCAGATAACAAGTAAGCAAATGTGTCACAGCTAAGTGCCTATGCTATCTAAGTTTTCGTATCTAAATCATCGGCATTACACTGCGGCCATTCCCAAACATCATATGTCTTACAATTAAACTGCAACTACTTGGAAGGGAAACAACCTAACCTTTGTTGCCGAACCTTAATTACTTCCAGATTAGAGCAAAAAGTATGACGCAGCTGATATTTGCACTTTCCGTTATTTTCGTCACATCAAAATCTTTTTACAGCCGCAAGACAAAATGATGTGGTTTAACAGGATCCTTACCTTTTTGGTGCTGTAACATACCGTCGGTAAGGGTCTTGTTGGAATCAGTTTCAGATCAAAGTAGGAATAGCATAAAGCACAGCTCACTTAGTCTAATTTGCCATTGTTTCACATGTGTGCCGTAATTTTTTCCCTTGCCTCGAAGGCCTCCAACTACATCCCAGTAGCGATTGAATAACTTGACTTGACCAGCATTTTTAAACATAGCTCGCAGATGTAGACGGTTCAGTAATTCGTGTAAAGGAAATTTACTTCTCACTAATAAATAAAATCGTAAAAATAAAGGGTGAAGTCAAAGTATTAAGTAGCTATTGTTAATTTCTGCATGAGAGATTTGCTAAGGAACCATAAAATTCAATTTATTCTTACCTGAGTCATGTGCGAAATAATGCCAACGGACCGATCCTGATTCAGAATCAATCGCTAAGGAGCCCATGCTCTGCTAGCTATGTTTCAGTCAGACGCGATGCATTCTTGGGAGTTTCCTATGCTGCAACGCCAGTTCACCAAGTAATCCTCAGTAGTTAAGACGAGATCTCAAAATTACATTGCGCACCTATGCCATAACCATGACAGTGCATTGCAGCAACGAATTAAATATACCGGCGAGACAGAAAGCAGTTACCGCCAATGACCTCGAAAAATGATGAGTAAACTAGTTAAAATAAAGACTTGTTTCAACTAACGTAAAATGCAATCTACAGTTGACTTTTGTCTTGAAACTTGCAGACGTATTTTGTGTCTGTATTTACTTTCGTTTTTGGAGTGATGTGTGGTGTATTCCTAAATGAATAAGTCGCATGAGCATTTTAGGGCGGAAATTATCATTAAATATATGCATCAGCTATTTTGTATAAATCTTAATTTATTTGAATTTCGTTCTTTTGCCTTCAAACAGGATATAAAATAAATGCGCTTTATCCATTCTCCACAAGTTGTGCATCATCTTCAAATCTAAAAAGAGATAGCCCTTGCTCACTATAGTTAGGGCTCACAACAATAGTATGTGCAATTGTAGAGAGATTGCTAGAGATGGCTGGGTTGGGACTTGAGAAAACTGAATCTAGTCTCTAAAAATAAAGAGGAAACCTTTACAGGTTGTATCAAGTGCCTAAGCTAAAAAATGAAGCAATTAAAGCGTAAAAAGCTCAACAGAACCTTAATCTATGCAAGGAAAGCACAATTGAAAGTCGCTGGCAAGTCTCAAAATATCCCAATTTTTCTAGACGTGTAGGCCACTCAAATGGGAGCACCTGGAATGCCTGCTTGATTGCTTTAATTAGACGTGAGGCAACAAATAAAACGCACATCTCTTTGCGGGGAAGTTTTCATCGGTTTTTGATGTGAGAAAAGCAAACTCTGATTTTTGCTCTGAGTTTAATGAACTGAAAATAAATTATGGCTCTTTTTATTCACTTTATTAGTTCTAGGAGTATGAATGCCAAGGATGGAAAAGCTAATCCCTTGTCGTTTAAACTCGGGTGTGCCGCGTGTACGACAGGCACAGGCCAGTGAATGTTGACTAACTCATTCAGACAATTTCATTTAACTGCCTTTGTTGCCTCAATTATTCACGTGCCGAAGTGAATGTGCTCAGTTTGCTCACTTTCATAATTCGTATCTGCAAAATGAGGATAATTTCAAAAGGGCATAACTCACTATACTGTGCTTAAGCCACGGCGAATCATGAATTAGCGGGCTTCGTTGAATCAACCTATGTAATCAGTATTTTGAGGGCACCAAAATACTGTCTCGGCTGCATTTTTTAATGTTGTCCAGTTATGTGTTGGCTGTTTGGCTGATGGTACAACTAAATATAGACGAATTGCATAGCACATGTGGGGTGCAATGGACATTTTGGAATCATCACAGTTTGCGCACGCCCCGCAGTTTGTAAGCGTAGGGCTCTTGAATTTCGCTAAATTACTAGTGGCTAATTCCTAAGCAGTTTGAGAAGGTAGGGTGTTTTGTCGGGCAGTTTATCAAGTGAGACAGTATTTGCGCATCCGTCCGAGTTCTAAAATATGATGAAAAGCCTTGAGCGACGAAGAGTGAAGTAGCTAATAGGCTATAGTGACAATCGCTTGTGTATCTGTCAGATCCAGCAAAGTGGCGCAGCATGGGTAAGTCAAGGCGCATGTTTGTGCTTGTGGGTCATTCGTGTGCACTTGCTGATACATTCCCATAATTTATCCATTTTTGAAGACTAAATCTATCGGTTTTGGGTTTAAGATGTTTGCTCATATTTTATCCTAAAAAGGTGATCAGTCCTGCAATAGGAAAATAGGTTCTACTTTGCATTTATTTGGTCTGTATCTTAATAACAAGTACATCTCCTATTTTTGCATACAGTTAACAAATCAGCAATCGGTTATGTGAATTTTTACTACTAAATATGCGTAAGTAGTGGTGTCAAGTCAACCCTGATCTGGAAATAGGTTCTGAAGCCCTTTCAAGACTTTTGTGATGTAAATTCATTGTAGCCATAATATTTTAAGAGTAAAGTCATTCCTAGGGACCATTTTGTGCCTATATACAAAAAGTTACGAGTTGTATATTAGCACTTTACTTCTGTTTTCCGATGCTTTCCTCACAGCATCTGCCTATTTTGAGGACCCAAAGGCAAACTAGAGGTGTTTATTCCTTCTGAACTTGGTGCAAAGTGGTTCAGATATCAGCATATCTCAGTCTAGCTATGCTTTTCGCTAAATCAAAATGAGCTTATAGGTGCTGAGGTTTTCTTCTTATAAAGACAAACCTACCCTGCTCATTGCACCGCATTTTTAAGCTTCCGGTATTCGTGTGCCATGCAGCGCACTTGAATTAGGCTCTAATTTGATAGTTGATGAGGTGGATTCTAGGGGATGTCCAGACCAGTAGTTTTGCTTTTAAGTTAAGAGGGGGTTTCTATCTCCCATGTTGCCATAAAGTACACTAGTGCTTTGTGGACCACAAAGTAGTGGTTGCGATTAAAGCAGGATGAGCTGAAGGCGAACTTAAGAGGGACGGATCGGCTCTGCTAAAGGAGCCTTAATTAAAAAATTTATTTAAAATATGCAACACTGGCCACTATCATTATTGACCTATTCAAGATTGCTCTCGCATTTCTCTCCTTTTATTCTTGTTCTTCGTAGATGAAGTGCTGTGCTCTTTCCATTACCGATAAGAAGCAATAAATACAGACTCACATGCATGATACGCGGCGACGCATTTTAATGCCAGGATCTTTTATCCGAACCATGCCTCTGCTGCTGTCAGTGCGCCGGGACTTACGTTTTTAATTGGCACGATAATACATCGCGTAGTAGCTCTACACCAAGCAGCCATTAGTAGTAATGATGCGCGGATTGAGCTTTAGCCACGGGAGAATTTATAAAAGCGCTAACCAAGTCATCTGGCTGATTAGTTGGTGAAGCGAGTTATTGTGCAATGATTCACACTGAGCTGACTTGGGGACCCGTGATGACATGGTTTATTCACTTCTTAATCATATAGTCTGCAAAATTCTAAGAGCTGAAAAGCAAATCAAAATAAAAAAATTAAGCATTTTAAACACATTCGAGAAGGCAAGGAGGTAAAGAATGAAAGGTATTCCCAACCTTTTTATCGTGTATGAAATTCTACCAAAACCTTATTAGTAGCAATGATGAATTGAAACCGAGTCGACACCCACTAGAATTGTGCATTAGCCCGATAGTTAAAACATCTGCCAAAGTGTGTGGTTCTCGCGAATCAGACGTAGAAGTGTCACGTGCGCTCTGATGATGAAGAGAAGAGGGGTCGCCTTAGCACGGATCCACCGCATTGATAACTCATAGAATGCCACTTAGGCTAAAGATCAAGGCAGCAACAAAGTAAGTACGGAGCTGAAGAGGCGACTCTTTAGAGCATAAATGCGTTGTTTGTTGCTTAGCATCCCTACTTTACTTTGAAAACTATAATGGTTAAAATTACTAAGTGGAAGGAAGGGCAGTCACTGATGCTTGTCTTTTTAACATAGAGCAATCGAAAAGGCCCATTGTGGCATGGATTACAAAATTCGGCTTCTAAGAGGGTGATGCAGATGTCATTTAAGTCTGCTTTTGGTAGCTAAGCGGCTGTCTTGGCCTCAATGGCTATATGGGTAATACGACCTAGGACGGCTTTGTCGTCCCAAGTCGCTTTAGAAAGATAAGTTCCATTTTCCAGATTTCTTTGCCTATTTGGACATTCAGCGTCGTCGTCTCTCGATATCTTTTCCTCCCCTAACTCTGCACGTACTGAAGGAGGATGTAAGCTTCGGAACAAATTTAAGCCCCCATCGGCGTTTTCTACCTCAGACTAGATATCTCTCAACTTTTGTGTGACAATGTAGTGCCGCTGCTAAGAGCAATGCTTCGAAATCTTTAGACATGGCGTCCTTGACAGACGATCAACTCTTGATGGTTGTAAACTTAAATGCTTTTTCCACATTCATTTCAAAATGTCATTCAATGGAGGCATATTTGCTTCAGCGATACAGATCTCCTCTATTTAATACTTAGAGGCAATGGAATGGCGGTTCCGATCATGCGGGTATTCTTCTTTACCCCAAACACATTTCAATTTCTGCACATTGTTCAGTCTAAGCAAAAAATGATGGCAAGCTGTTTAAAAAATGCTTTTATAAGTCATGATCAGAAGTTAGGCACTTCAAATCGAGCAAGCTGGGTCAACATGGACATGCAGCAGCACTTGTAACTCTCCTTCCCGTAGCAGTTGACCTCAGGTTTGACGCAGTCAATGGTGATTCTGCAAGGATATGCTTAAATATGTGCACATTTTGCACATTGGACATCCTTCTAAATGGAGGTGATAGGAACGGGACCGCATCTCGGTTGGCACATTGGCTTAGTTAGTCATGACAGCCGATGACATAAAATGTAGACCTTGCGCTCCCGCTCATCGCAGCCGGCGCTAAAGGACTCTTTTGCACATCCACTAAAGAAAATGTATTCTAAGGACAAGTTAAAGGTCCCTATTTACGCTTAATTAGGCTAAAAATGCAAATAATGCAAGCAAAGCTATCTGCTCTTATGATGTCATCCCATTTCTGAGTGCTCCTTCACCCTAGAGGCAAATTCTTTGTCCTAAATCTTGCTGCAATCCAAACATAAGTTCATTTAAGCTACCCTTCGTCCGTTGCTCCATTCTTGAGCGAGGAAATAATTGACTCGATTGCGTAGGATGCGGAAGAAGTAACTAGTCCAAGTGTACTTCTAATGCGTCATGTTGAAATGCGGATTAAGGATCTGTTTCCTTATGCTTCCGATGTTTGACTGATTATGCTAACGAGCCAAACACCCATTAAAACCGTGAGAAATAAATAATCTCTCAGAGAATAAGAGACTTTAATAACAGGAGCATGTCTCTAGAACAGATCTGTATATGTGAAGCACACTACAAGCAGTACGGCACCGAATATGCCTCAACGATTGCACGCGACCAATGGGCTTTTACGGCAATACATTTCGTAGTTAAAACCGTTTTTGATCGCCGGTAATATAAATTCGCCAGGCGCATCCAATCTTCTTATAAAGCAAATTATTGCAGCGTATTCACGAAGGATCATTGTTGACCAATGTAGGCGCAATCACCGCTCCAGCATCGCATCACACCCATCCGACTGACAATAGAGATGCCATTGATCGCACGGTGTAGTAGCTTCTAACCTCCGTCACACTGAGATTTTGCTACGTCGTACCAAATTAGATCGCGCACTGGTGACGGCTGCAGTATACGTCGTGTCACTTGAGCACTTTATCGCGCTTTACTCGTCTACAATTCTTTTCACTCCTTCCATTGCTCACTTATAACACTTATAACATTGCGTGCGATCAAATGCCTTTGCACCTAATCCCCTCTGCTCTTCTCAATGCGTAGATGTGCATGCTACTGGGTGGCATTGAGTAATGCTGCTTGAAGTGATGGTGGTGATGTTGGCGGTAGCAGACTTGATGGTCGTGGTGATGCCGATATCATCAGCCGTAGGTTCACGATTGCGTTAATTTTGGCGTTCGTTGAAGTGTTGATGTCAACGCTGCTGTGGAATGTGCACGGACATGTGCGTTTCGTATTGCACTCAGCGCCACTGCTTAGACAATGAGGTTGGAGGAAGTGTAGGTGACGTGATTGAGTGGGAATAGGAGAACGCAAAACAGGGAAAAGTGTCATGTGCGCGTGTGTGAGTGTGTGTTGGCATAGCCATGTCAGAGAAGCAGAAAGGATGGATCGGTAAATGGGTAAATGAATGGATGGACTGATGGAGGGTGTGAGGCGGTAGTGGTGGAGGGTAATTGAGGGACCAGTAGAAGAGTGTAACCACGTAGATGACAATGAAGGAGCAAACTAAGAAATGAAGAGTGGACAAAGTGGACGGAGGATAGCGGGGATTGGGGAGGAGAGTGTGGAGGGAGAGAAAGGTGATGAGGTGTGTTGGTATGAAAAGTCAGGAAATGGAAAGTAGAAGTTGTGCGGATATCAGGTATTGCTATTCCCGCATGGTGTTATTCTCATATATTGATGCTCTTGTTTGGCTATTGACTTTTCAATCTTACTTCTTTTTGATACAAATACTGGGAAGTGCGTCCCTAGTCCTATAGTTCGCACCTCAGCATTTTACTATCCGCATGCAAACAAATGGCTACATTGTATCGACGGCAGAATTCTTCGCTTAACTGTGTATCACTCTAGAAATTTGATTTGCTTGAGTTGATGGTTTCTTCCCATAATTCTGTTTGATTTTACACCAGCCTGCTAAAAATGCGGTTTAGCTTGAAGTCTTAACTGTAGTGAAAAGATGGCAAGTGACATTGGAGACGAAATCAAATTTTCCTAACCATCATCAGGGTAACAATAGGACTTCCAACCACTATGATATCTGGATGTTTCTGACAACTTTGTTCACGAAAAATTCCTTAAAAATTCTCAGAGCACTTGAGAGCTTTTTAACGTCGATAGCTTTCAAATGGTGCAAGCCAATAAAAGGGCCGAACATCCCGCTTCAAACTTTGCCGTTATTTCCATCCCGTCAGATTATCTAGGTGCCAAAATGGGTGCTGTATGAATTGTGCTCGTATTGGTAAGTCCCATTCTCTGTGACACCGCAAATGGGTGGTCGAATTTTTATTGATGAGATCATCCACGATCTTAGGTGATGTTCTCGTGTCTGATAACCAAGTTCACAGTGTGCAGACTGTAAACCAGGATGTACCACCATCGACAGCTGAACTATGCCGCGTTAAGTCGTAAAGATCCTATGGCATCAACTTTAGCTTGGATGGATTCCGCAGTAAAAAATGAAAACGATAAGGAGCCAAAAGTGAACCCTACTACCGTCTCGGTTCGTCTTTGCGTAAGACAGTTAGTTGCAAGTGTGTTTCTTATTAGCGCATTGAGTGTAATGCTCATTTAATTTTAAGGACGTCGTTTATTAGTGGTATGGTGCTGCCACAGTACAATAAACCGGTAAAGCCGGATTGACTCGTAACGAAACAAACTTTTGCCGACTTTAATTCACTAACCCTCTTCTTTATAAGGCCGATCCATATCAGCAAAGAGATAACGCAAATAACAAGCACCACGAAGGTAACGCTGGCAATAGAACAATTAACAGTAGTGTCGTCGTTTTCATGTGCATTGCGAACGATCAGTACTTAATTAACAGGCTTGACCGACCACTTATTGACGGTAGCATGCATCCGCGCCGCTTGAAACAATATAGAAACAAGGAAACAGCTGCTTTGCAGAAGGTGGAAATAATTGAGATAAAGTCGCTATAAGGGACACAACGATTGTGCACCTTTATGCGGGGATCTTTACCTGAGCATGCGCCGAGTACAATCCTGTGGCACAAAGATGCAGAGGCGTCGATGACCTCGGGTTCGACAATTGCGCTGATGGTACTGCAACAGGTTAGAGATAGAGTTGCTGTGCTAATTCACCGACAGGGAGTCGGCCACTGTCTTCATCCCATCACACCTCTCTTCTGTAGGAATATAAATGTCACAGTGAATGGAGGCTAAAGAGCCGGTAGGCCAAAGGAGCGATGAGGGAAATAGACAATCAGGTGGGTAGAAATGCCACTAATACTACTACCACAAAATCGAAATTAAGGGCGGTATCGTAATTAGCATTGAAATTGATCACCGAGAAGAAGTTAACATTTGGATACAAAATGCGCCACACAGACACCTGACTACAGTCAAGATGGGCTGGCCAAATATTCGCACTTCACTTTCTCAAGGCTGGTGGGATGCAATGCCTTAAGTTCATTTTCTGTGACAGCGGCTGAGCCCAGTGGTTGCCAGTTTATTTAAGCTGTCGATTTCCATAGTCCTTGCAAAAATAGGGGTGTAAGCTACTTTAAGTAATGGGCAAATCTCCGAACAGCAGCAGTATTTTGTTCCATTGCTACCTTAGGGCAGCCAATTGTTCATAATCTTTTTTCTACTGCTGCAGCTGTTGAGGCTTTGCTAAGTCTTCAATGGAACTATCATCACAAGAACGACTGATTCGCAACACCCTAGCATGCCTTCCAAGTTTTCAGCAGTGTAGAGGCTTAGATGATGCCTTCTGGATACTACGGAGGTTTCGGCCTGCATACGCGGCGAACAAACTATGTAATGCTAATTCTGAGGGAAAAATCGAGAAGAGCTAGTGACTGGCTACCTGCAGCCTTTGCCACTTCTGTTCTTCTCAGGAGAGTGAGTGACCATCGAGCCATCATTCAATCTCATTCTCCAATATCTACAGTCATACCTTAGCTTGCGTCTACCCTGAACTGGACTTACAATTTCCTTTCGTACGATTCATCTTATTTATTATTAACTACCCTTCATGCTTACCATAACTTATTGTAGGACACCAAATTTCAGGGAAAATGGGGGAGTTAGTGGATGGCTACCTCAGCCCCTGCCACTTTGCTCTTTGCAGAAGAGGGTGAGTGACCATCTATCTATCATTCGATCTAATTCTCTAACATCTATAGCCATGACCTAGCTTGCATCTGTCGTATAACTGATTCTACAGCCTTTTTACTACCGATTGCATCTACTACTTCATTATCAACTGCCCTACATGCCCACCCTAGTTTATTGTGGTGCACCAAACTTCAGTACGCATCAGAGCTGTCACACAAGGCACAACTGAATGGGTTTCATTTGATTGCCAGGCGCATGGAAAGCAAAATCCGTAATGATGGTTGTGTACACATTCACGCAGGTGTAAGAAGTGCAATGAGAGCTATTTTAGAATTCTTTCGATTAAAGCTGCGGGCCATCACCAGTGGGCCTTGGTGCCTTAGACACATCTTTGTTTACCCTTTATTTATGAGGCTCGCCTACAGGTGGGGTGTTGCGTTTGGCATGGACCTCGCTTCCATCCTACTAAACGTTGTGGTAGGACTCCTCACTACATGCCTTCCACTTTCCAACACACAAGACGGTACTCCTCAGTTCGGTCTACTCTAGATTCAGGGCTGATTACGGTCGCATACTGATGCATTCCAATTGCTTTTATTGTTAAAAGAGAACGAGTGAAGGCACGGGAGATCATCTTTTCGTTTCGTAGTTTGACGGTTTTTACGACTCGACTGTTGTATTAACCATGCCATTACAATTTGTTGTCCAACTCTCACACTGCTGCAAGCCACTGTCATTGCAATAAGCGAAATGTGTGGTCGAGGTTAGAAAGGCTTTAATCCTTTTGCTAGCTTGAGGCGTGTTCTGACATCATTAAAGTTATTAAATCGATTTTCGCACATTTAACCGCTGTAGGATTCGACCAACAGATCAACTGTACATCATGACATGAGTCATCATTTCTCAACAAAACACAGGCCGCAGGCGAATCAAGAATCCACGCAAAATTGTGTCATCAGAATCCTAGAAACCGCCTTCTTTTGGTAACCGCTTTTATGCATTGCCTGCTTTAATGCCTTCCTTTTCTATGCCAGAGTCTCTCGCATTGGTGATGGGTGCGTTCCATGCATCCGCACCGAAGCTGGAGAGGGTGTGCAACTGCTCTGTTTGTCTGTCCACCTCTGTGGCCTCACAAACTTTCAAATTGCTTGCGTGTCTAACTTTAATTCTGGGGCCTCTATAGCTCATTCCTTATGTTCTTTACTTCGTCTACCATAAAACCCCAACCATTTCAGTCCTCTCTGTCTAAAAAAAGAAGACAAGGCGAAGAATTTATATCTGCCGCTTGATGAAAGGGAACCAGTGGTAAATATGAACTTCAACACCATAGTCATTGATTCGGCATGGCACATGCGTACCATGTCAACTTTTACGATCCCATGAGAGTAGTCGGTCAGACTGATTCACTGGTTTATATGAGCGGGAACAGTCTGGTGCGCAACAAACACTTTTGACGTAAGTATATTTCAATGTTCTTAGGCGTCCCATTTAAACCATGGATTTAAGGATTTGTAGCGGCTATTTTTGCCCACAGTGTGTACACATCTCTTCTACTTGGCGCTTTGATTAGTTTTAGCAGGCTTAAGGCTTCATTCATTAATGGCAGATGGTTCAATTTTGATTAATGATGTAGCCGCACCAGGTGCCTTCGTCATGCAGTGCTGTTCGATAGTTTGCCAGAGCTCAGATGCCTTCAAAAGGCTAACAGTCAAAGAGTGGTGCGAAATAGATCTGACGTCTTTGTCAACTTCAGGTAACAACAGCTGAAATCGGATAAATTAACCCCTTAACTGAAATGAGGAGCGCCCACAATGCTGTAGAGAATAGCAACGATTGGTGATGGGCTTAAAACCACTGAGATTTTGTTGCGTAAAGCAAATAACAAAAGCAAAATCCACCTCGTTATCCATGATGAACATTTTACGGAGGAAGGTAATTCACTCCTTCAGGATACACGCAGACTAACCTAGGAGAAGAAAGACGAGATATTAAGGGATGGATGAAACAGTAGCACACTACACTAGCCATGCTACAAGTCGACTTGTCAATATCATGGCAGTCAGAATATTGCATTTGTATGGGTGAACTTGGGGCCTGCCAAGTTCACAAACAAAACAATCAGACGACAAAGACACCACTAGGCAGGTGTCCCACATACAAGCCAACATGATTTAAAAAGTCATGACTGCTGTAGACATGATTACCATTCTATGGAAGAGGGCGTATAACAGTTCAATTTTAGCCCAGTTTGAGCTTTGAGGAAATGGTAGCACATTTGACGACTGCCTGTACAAAGGCATAGGTTAGGCAAAGCTGTTCATTGGAGGTGTCAATTTGAAAATCGCTGAAAATTCCAGGAAGAACGGGTCAAAATTTGGTTCTGAAGAATCGGAAAGCAGCATACCCTTTAGTCTCATATATGTCCAGCAGTGATTGCTAGTTTTCTATTGACTGCCTTTCTACCACAGGAAACGATCTTGACTAGTTACATGGCCGAATTTCAGCTTATATCATTTCGGTAAGAAGAGTGTTAAAATAGTACAACTAGAAATCACTTAGTTACGAAAATCCATAAGTTGGATAAACAGTGCACCGGGTATAGCGGAATGCTTATTTCCAGTCTATAGAATAGCACTTCAAACTGATGAAAGCCAATCATGTGTCAAAAAGCCTTCATCAATGCATAGACATGATTGATGATCATGAGGCAATTCACCACAATCTGCATCCACGTCCAAATCACATTTGTGGGAGCTATTGAGTATGTGCGCTTCGTTCATCTGCCATGCGTTAGCAAGCGACACACAATGAGTCCAAAAAACTAACAGTTTTGCACGCATCACCTCATTGACCAATGCCATAAGGGCGTCGGTCTGGTGGAAGACTATTTGCTCACCAATTGGCGACTTAAGGGACTACAGACTGGTATTTAAAAATGTCATTTGTGTTGCAGCATTTGCCATGAAAATAAGTGGAATGACTAAACTTTGAGCAATGCCTCAAGCATTCATTCTGCATCTCCGCTTCACTCACCGCTTCATTTCCTCTATAATGCAGTTCTCTTTTGCTTCTCCCTGTATTAGTGGGTAGAGAAGTGACACTTCGTTGAGTGCTAACATGATCATTTGCTTTCTAAAGAAGAGTGTCAAATGCGGCCTTGAAGGTTTTAAATCTGTGTGCCTTGAACTTATCTAAGACAGGCTTCTCTGGAAGGAGCATGAACCGTTAAGACTAGTCATTCAGTCCAATGCTTGATATAACATGACAATGCAGGTTTGAACAAACAATGTCTTGCATGGCCACCGCATGTGATCTCGACGGCTGGGACGAACGACAAGGTGCAATTGGAATTTGTCATTGATGGGTCCGTTATAGACTTCCCCAGCCAATTGTTCTGCGGAGGCTGGATTAGTTGTTGCCTAACTTGCAGCTTCTCTGTGTTTCCAATGTGCCTTACGCCGACCAATGCGATCTCATGGGTGCAGCGTTTGTTTAACCACAGAATATGTAGGACAAAGGGATGGCGCATCATTGAGTCGTAAAGAGACCTTCAGTAGTTGAACTGCAGCCACGCAAAACACTTACCACTAGTGTGTAGGGAGAGGAAGAAAAATTGTAAACAGTGGGTGAAGAAAGTGACGACATCTGCAGTGCAACTCACCCATGGTGTTCTCCGCTGCAACACAAAAAATAGGAAACAATACGTGCATTGCACTACATGGTGTTTCTTGACAGGTGATAGAAAAAATTGAGTCAGATGTGCCATGGTGAGCGATTGTGGTATTTCTGCGCACTATACACGAGCATTAGCATGCCCACAGTGATGAGAGCCTCAGCAGTTGAACCCTTCAAAGTATCACTGCGATAGGATGTAGTTTACCCCACTTTTAGCAAGTGTACACGTCTAATCTGCTCATGTCTAACGTAGCTCATCCACCTTATCCACTGACTAGCAGTGGGTTTTCCGCTACCGTACAATTATCGCATTTCAACACTATCTACTGTCACCTGTCAGTCTATTGTGGGTATTTTATTTACGAATTCCACGCTTAGGAAAGCCGATGGAAAGTTCTGAGGGTCCTAGTAAGAAAAGGTCCATTCATCACCTGACACCCACGCAACTGCTTAAAATAATGCTTCACCAAGTAAATACAGTTCAAGTAGGGATATGTAAAACCGATTTGCAAGAATCCATTGCTTAGAACTTAATAATGCTTACATTGTTACTGGAGGAGGCTGAGGCAAAGGCTTGTGGAAGTTGTCACTGCTAGTGAGCCAATAAGTTGTTGTTTCCACACCACACCCAAATTCCACTGAGCCGCGATATTCAACACGGTAGCCTCCGATTTCATCCAGTATTCCTTTTATCTTCTCGCTGATGTGTATTCTAAAGGCTGAAGTAGATGTGTCTTACGTTAAGGTGGCGGTAAGTGGAAAGGAGGTCAAGGAAAATTTTACCAACCGCCTCCAGACGACTCCATTTTCAGTGCTTGATTAACGGTATCGCCAAAGAGGCAGTAACGACGCATTGCAAGTCCTACGACACCGGCAACACAAGGTCCTGCAAAAGGACAGAGAGTCTTTCCTCAATGCCATGCAACAAGACGCATATTTTGCAGTTCCAATGAAAGTGTGATTTTGAAATCATTCTGTATACCGGTAGGCTAGAGCTTTAAAATGGCTTATAGATCTCGGCACTTGCTACCTGCTTGATAACAGTGCAACTGATACATGAAGAAGATCAAATGCGAAGCTGCAATTCTATGAGGATGCATTAGCCCGTGTTACGCATGGACAACAACACGAGGCCAGCGTATGGACATAAGATTGGCGGTCCAAATACAGCTTCAAATTCCAGCCTCAGAATGCGCCTTGGCCAAAGACATTACTCAAGTGTCGTTGGCATTCATTAGAACAAGTTGATGCGCACCTTTCACGCGCAGATTAAAAAGGGGACAGGATCAGATGCAAATCCAACTAACCGCTATGCAGACCGATACGCAGCCTCAAGGGGACCTGCGGTAAGTGCTTGATGGTAAAGGTGCCACAAACACTGAGCAGATGGAGGGCCATCGTGGCGACCTCAGCTGCATGGCGTCGTCCATTACGGACTGGCAATCCCGAAGTCACCATGTAGGCGTCTCCTATCGTCTCCACCTACAATGCGCAGATTCAGCGTCGATTGGCTAGCACTTTGAGTACTGTTCAGTCTGTGTTCGTGCTTTAGCGAGAGAGACGCAGGTATTGGTGTGACTAATGAGCAAAGAGAGGTAGCATAAGACCCTGCCACCTCGATTGACTATTTGCTACACATGCTGGAATGCCATCCTATTTGGACAAAACAAACGGCCGATTCACAGCTCGCATTTTTTTAGGCTTAGTAGAATCCTGCTTACTTAGCGAAACGCGATTTGGACAACGCCATTAAGGCAAGTAAGTGAAGCAAAACACTTGTTTTCTTTATCAAATGTGATGAGTTGGGATCTAACTTGTGCCCATGAGTAGACTCAGGCGTCTCAAATCAAACCCACCTTGTAGGCGTCGTAGTGGGCAATAGTCCTGTCAAACAGTGTGTACAGGTCATTGAGAAGATCAACAACCTGTAGTGGTGTGGACATGGCTGAAATAGTTATAAAGCCAACGATGTCGCTAATGTAGATCGACACCTCATCGTAGGTCTCAGGCGCCACTGCAACTCCCGCCTTTAACGCTTCCGCCACAACTCTACAATTCCAACTCAGCATCACCCTTCCACTCGCATATTACTCAGACTCTACATTTGCGTGGTCGTACACAAATTCAAAGCCAAAATGTGTAATCTTAGCAGTCATTGCCGCCGGCCAGGAATCATGTGACAGGAAACTCACGGAGGGAGCAAACGGCAGATGAGAAGATCCTTCTTCCTCTTCTCCTTTTCTAGTTCATCCATTCGAGTTTTCACCTCTTCTTCCAACCGACTCGAGTAGTTCTCCATCATTTTGAACATGTGCTCTACAATGTTTGTTTTTCTTGCAAGATTGGGGAGGGGATCATGTGCAATCGCAAACCTACTTTTCGCTGGTCATTCGTTGAATCTCTTCATTCAGTTCCTTGAATGTTGGTCTTAGTCCAGGATTGTCCGACCATGCTCGCTCAACAATGGCTCTGTAAGTTGGTGGGACACCCGTCTCATGAAGCTGGGGTGGAATATTGAGCAGTGGTTGGTGGATGATTCGCCAGCAAAAAAAGGACACGATCCAACGCAAGGTTACACATTTCCCTTTATACCTTTGACAATGTACTTCTGTAGCAGCAGCCTACTTCTTTTGCAGTTTCTTTGACAATTCTAAGCTATACCCATGTATCAGATGCCAAATGCGGCAAATATTAGTAATTAGCTCAAAAATACCCCGGTTGGCATAGCCGTTCCGGCAACGATCGTGATAGTCTTTACTTGTGTCTTCACTATACCATAAGTGAGCAGTGCTAAGCCTCAATACATCTGAAATCCTCCTGTGAAGGTTTTGATAAACTCATAGTGATATCCTGGGGCGCGAATAAATACTCACTCGTGGCCGAAATGGGGGTTTTCCTTTGCTCCTGACGCGTTCTATAATCTCTTCTGCTGAAGCATCTTCCATTCCATATGGTTTCGTCTGACAGAAGACTTCGTGCATTATTATACCGAATGCATAGACATCGCCCGGCTTGGTTCCAACTAACGCCAAGGTGTCATCACACAGTAGCTCAGGCGCTGTCCACATTTTTTCTATGGGCGAGATACAATTTCGGAGGGTAACGAATGTAACTAACCTTCGGGGTTGGTTGAAGGACAACTGTCTGTCAAGTTGTAGATTTTAGGAATGCCAAAGTCGGTGACTCTTAAGACGTATCGGCAATTAACGACGCATTTGGCCGATTTGAGTCTTCCGTGGGCTTTGAGGCTTGTGCTGTGGAGGTACTCCATTCCCTTGTAACGTCATGTCAGAGGTTGTAGTTACAAATATTGGAGAGAAGAGATTTGTTTAAATACCATAAGATAGCATTGACTCACCCGAACTAAGTCAGTCATGAGAGAGACCTTGAAATCCCAGTCAAATGTGATGCTTTTGTTGTTGGTAACATCCTACGCATGGAAACGTAGTAACGAGTAAGTCGGCAGCATGTGTCGTGTATCACTAAAATTGAATGTCTGTTGCACATGAATGGAATCAGCAACAGAGTTACGGACGTGTGTTTCTCTCCAAAGGCTGTTGTGCAGCATTTGCAAGAGGTGTGAGATTGGAACATGGCAGTAGTCTTTATTGCCCTCTCAATTATAGTTCTGACGGCAATCCTTTAATTGGTGGAGAATATCAGTTTTGGACGACCATTTTGAAACATGTGGAACAGAACGAAAAGCATGGTGACTAGGTCAATGTTCTGCAAAGGGGCTAACACAAAGCAACTCTGCTCGTTGTTGGAGGAGTCCTTTTGTGAGGATGTTTATGAAGCGCTTATGAAGTAAGTTTCTACTGTAGTTCATCAGTACGTTCCCATCCGTCGTGCCCAATATCCCTTTCTTTCTGGAACAATCTCAACTGTACTTCATGTCTATCCCTGTAAGTCAGCCAGTAGTCATGCTCATGTGCATTGTGCCATAACTTACCCGGATTCGTAAGCAAATCGCTGCTATCATTAAAGGCATATAAGTGTGGAAAATGTTGAAAATGAAAGCAGTGATGTGGATGGGTGCTCCTGGCTAATTAAATAAGGGGGAATTATATTATTGCCTGAAGACTTCCTCGATGACAGCAGTGAAAAACAAGACTGAAGGATTGCGGCGTCACACAGCATCCTATGAAAGTATTGACATTTTCGTGTCGAAGTTCTCGCAGTCCCGCAAGGTAATCGATTAACCGTGAGCGCAGTGGTATGTGAGATAGGCCCAATTCCTTAACGCAGACTTGAACTCCCTAGAACAACAAGCCAAGCAAAAGAGGTTACAAAAGCTGTTATACCGCATTGCTTGAGGTAGGAACATCTGCGCAATAGCATGATGTGCACAGTTGGGAAACGCAAAATCATTTAGGTTTGTTCCTCTCACTTTAAGGTGGATCTCAGCTGCGATGGTGGGGGCAATGCTAATTGCACAAACAATACCGGCAATCGAGCACTTCTACAAACGATTATGTCGTGCTCAAGATTTTGCTTTTTCTTGAATGATCATCAATAATTGAGGCGATTAATCTACTGTCCTCACACCTCGCACGACTCCACATTCCTGATAATAGAGCAATATACGTCATTACTGACATAAAACAGAAGCAGTTAAAAAGGCAGCTGGAGGTGGTAAGCAAAGAGCTAACAGAAGAGCTGCTGACATATAGGAGATGGTGAAATAGCCTGTTGACCGCCTACAGCCACACCGAGTAGGAAGCATAGGGCAAGGTGTGCAAGTGATGCGTGCTAAAGCCAATACTAGACAATCAGTGATGCAAGGATTTCTTCGCCACGTGATCGGACATGGCAGGATTGTACCACCCATCCTGCGCACCAGAAGTCGACTCTTCAAATTCCTCGGAGGGAGGAGGATACACACTGCCTTATGCTCATCATCAGTGTCAAATGTCATCTTTCGACGCATGAATACAACCATTCAATCCCGTTCTGTTTTTGAGCACTACCTATTGGCTTTTAGAAGGAAAACACCCCTTTCTGATTACATGCTACGGACCTAGTGTACATAACTTTTATTGCATTCCTCTTACTTCAAATAATTAATAACATTCGTATGCAGCACTACTTGAACACGACTAGAGCCATTAACACCTTGCACTTACATTTAACGCTGCCAACATGGGCATAACGTACATTTAGTTGAGCAAGCCTTCTTTTTCGCGACCTCCGTAGGGGCTCTTCAATCATGCTCGACGCTGCAATCGAGGCCCGAGAAGTAGACAGGAGTGCATAGAAGGAAGTACGGACATTCGAACTCGACACCGCATCCATTTGCAACTGAGGGGTTTGGTGAGACTGAAAGTTATCGACCATTCAGTTAACAACACTTTAAGGCTAAAAATATTCTTTGTTATTTAATTCCTCTGAAACATTCTTACGTCACCGCATTCATCAGCCAGTGTGTTTCCATCGTCATCGCTGAATGTAAAATCGCCTTCCACAAAAACGAGTTTGAGTGAATTAGAGTGCCGGATCTTACACACAATCCGTCTAAATTGACCACATCAGTGGAGATGCACGATTCGCTCTACCTGTATACCAATACAATTGCCAAGTAGATAAGACCAACGTTGAACAATCCAAGTAGATTTATCAGTAGAATAGTTTGTACTGGCTCTAAAGGATAGATACGCAGCAAGAAAGGAAATGAAATCTGGTGGTATTCTAGTATCACTCTTTTCGCATACCAATTCCACAAGGCGCAAGTAGGTAGCATGTACGTTGAGGTCCACGTCCATCGCCTGGCCATTTCATTGTACTCCTTGGCTGGGAGAGCATTAGTGGATGATGGATGACATCAATGAGATTGAAGATGTCCGCATATCTCTTTGCTTGGACTCCAATATTAGCCACCTCAGTGACGTTGGACTTGAGGGAGAAGAGGAGGAGGTCGAAGATGCCTTGCGAGGTATCGCCATTTTCAATTTGGTAATGGAAGGTGATGGAGGGCAGTGTAGGCACTTTGATATGTGAGAGGGTGCGCAGTGGTTCGAAGAGACCAGCAGAGGAGGCGATACTGCTACCACCCTCTTGCAGCAATTGGACTTAAATCAGTCGCATTGCTAGCGCTGCCCCACTAGCCACTGAGAGGTTGATTTGCTGCCAAGAGGAAACCAACTCACCAGCGCACAAGAAATCCTCTATGCTCTCATGCGTATATTCATGGGTAGGAGTTAGTTCACTGCTAGAGGTTGCACCCACGCTCTCTTCCTCCTCCATTAAACATAGGTTGGGTGTTGAAATACATTACTGTTAAATTTAATGGCCGAATTTACCTATATTAACACCAGTCTCATCCCCTCCTATTCACCCTGGAAGTTATGACATCGCGCTGCTCTATGGGATGCCTTTTAACTAAAGTATTAGGGATTTTACAGGTAGACATCGATTTAAAAGCGGTAGTGTGTGCAATAAAACAAATCTGCAAACCACCTGTTCTTAGTGCATCACCTCATAACTAAAATCATGTTGGTGACGCAGTTATTTACGGCAGTCGGAGTTTTTCGCCGCTAATTGCAAAATCACCTAAAGGATGCATGATTTGTGTTAGCTGCGTGTAGTTAAAATGTAGGCGAAATGTAGAATGAGGGCGAAGTGATGCAGATTACCTCCTTATACGGTATTGACACCTCATCGTATCTGGTGCCCTTGGGCAGTGCTGTGACAACGATGAGCGAACGACCAGCAGCCCATGTGGGTTCAGCTCGAGACAAATGCGCTCCCCATGCACACAAGGCATCGTAAGTAAGCATATCCGTGGGATCCACGTGCATGAGTGCGATCCGCCCTTGCTTAATTCTGCCGAAGTTCTTAACGCCCACTACAAATTTCACTGCCAGTTCTGGTCCTGCTAATATCAGCGCCACTGAAAAAAGAGGTTTAAGCGAGTAACGAATGGAAACAACTCGCATTTGGAACAAAGTGATCGCTTACCGTCCAAATGATCTTCCAATGGCTCTAGTAATCCCGTAAAATTTGTCGCCGATGTGATATGGACACTAGTTAAGAGTTCAAGCACGCTCTGCCTGTTTCGAGAGAGGCGAAGTGTTGATAGGATTGAATCTAATATCTCAGGAATGTGGAGGATGGTAGTGTGTAAATAGTAGAAAAGTGCAATGCGCCTCCATCCACTGTTAATGAGATAGACAAAAATGCCTCGTAGAATAGTCCTGCGCTGAACTACAACAGATACCGCAGCGATGGGTGGAGGGTGTAAACCACGACTACTGTCGTGGAGGTGGTTGACAAAGACAGAGGTGGAACCCAACACTTGACAGTAGTAGATCTGGTAGAGTTGAGATCGTTGCGGCTCCTTTGGGTTACCAAGATTGATCCATTCGTTCACCAAATTACAGTCGCTAGCTAAGGGAGGCCCCAGTAACACGCTGAACCCCGCAAAGTTTGACGCGTTTTGCTAAAATTGTAATACAATTATTTTAATGCATGAAACACATTTTGGTGGCAAGTGCATGTGAAATAAAATATTTTCATTATCTCCACCGCTACTTGCAATGACGTGTGCCACAATTGGTTAAGGATGAAAACGCGGAAGCAGAGGGATTTGTAAGGAATAAACTTAACAAACCTAGGTGGGGCGGATTGATATAAAATGGGCGAGCAATGCATCAATGTTAAATTCAAACTTAAAAGTGTTGCCAAGAATTTGCACAGATTTTGACATTGCAGTGTTAGACTTATTAGTGAATGCTAACACCTAGCTCTGACGCTGATTACTTTCCCATATCATTGATGGTTATTTGGGCAGTAGAGATGGGATAAACACAGCATTCGATACTGTTACGAGAAGGCGTTAGAATGCGGAGGTAGTGAATGTCACCCTGCTATTTCTTTCTATAAGCAACTCGATTTTCGGGATTGAGGTAGCTCTGCTGTCACTTAACGTGGTTACCATTCCACCACATCTCAAAATTGAGTATGATGATGCTGGATGAGTTGGTGGTTAAATAACATGGGTTTGACTTGGATTAGACACGTACACATGGCGCTCACACGTACAAGGTCACCTCAGCGTGGGTGTCAACACTACTCGAGAAGCTGTCAAATTCTACCACGACGAACCTGTAAGTTTTGCAGAATTTCGTACAGCATGCTTGCTCTCGAGGCCTCCTGCATTGAGCAGCCAGACACCCGTATGTACTCCAGAGAAGCAAAGAAACCTGTCTCACCGTTCGCCGGCATCAATGAGCGCACGTAGTGCACAGCTGCGGTGACGCTGTGAGCGATGTTGAAGTGCTCCATATCGGACGAGCACCCAGGGTCAGAGACGAATGTGTAGATAGTGAGAAGATTTTGACCACTCGAAAAAACCTCATTTTCTGCACCGAGGACGTCAAGGATGGTCAAGGTGATCAAGAAAGCGACCAGAAGCATCTCGTTTTATCGAACGATTTTGTAAGGAATTGAAGAGGTGTGAAATCGTTTCAATTTATATGTAAGTGGTTGATGTTAACGCCCCTTCTTAATGCACATAAGCAATTAACGTAGGCGTTAACGGAGCTAAAGTTTGCTTGGCATGATGGAGCAAAAGATGCTGAAGTATTTTATTAGCGAATTTTTTGCAGCTATTTAACACACTAGGAGAGGTTGGAAGGTTGCATGCATGAAGCTTAATAAACTGCTCCCATCAAAATAACCGATGGGTAGGCCGGTGCATTAACTTTATAAACAGCTGGGACGATTTCGCTGACAAAATACTCTAACATCTTTAACTCAATTATGTCACGCAAACTCCAGTTTCGTCAACGCCTGCATTAATTGCCTTTGTGAGTTGAGAAGGGACGTTAATATCAACCGCTTGAATACAAATTGAACCTATTCCACACCTCCCCTAATTCTCCAATGCAAGTTGTTCTACTAATAAATCTACTTGAACACTTTAAAGGCACGCTGGGCTGTTATGAATCAGTCATTCTTGAGATGATGTTTCCGTTGAAGACTTTGCAAAGCCTCAACAGCTGTGGCAGTAGTGAAAGATCATGAAGGAGAGGCTGCTGTGCGATAGATTTGTCCACCACTTTCAAAGTCGTTTATATCCCTACTTTCGCAAGGGCTATAAATTTTACCTATTTGTTGAGCGAGAAAAATGGGACCATGCAATTTGTAACTCGTTTGGGACACACAGCTGGAGGTCTGGATGGAGGAATTGTTGTTAATGTAGGCTAGTATCGAATGGGTGCAATTCACCTGTTTTGGCGTGACTAGGAACACTGTTCACGGCGAAAGATTTGACCTGGAGAATAGTCACATGGGCGGAATGTATATAAGGTGCTTCGCGAAGGCCCATTTATGCCATGCTCATGAAGTACAGCCAAACGCAAACTCTAGCGCTAAATTTGCAGAAAGGATAGGATGGCACTTACTTAAGCAACAAAGACACTGTGTAAGTTTCATTCGTTCGTTTCATCTCTCCTTAACTTTCTCACGCAGCTGACAATGTTCGCCGATCTAGTCAATGGCTGTTATGAATTAATGCTGTTCATATGACAGCTGCTATTAGTTACTAGTTCGTTAACATCTAGTGCGTACAGGCTTCGAATCAATGTCCTTGCATACGTTTGAGACACTGCTTAAATTGAGCTTAGGAAAAATAATTTTGCTAAAATAAATTCGTATTTTTGAATTTTGTTCTTGTTCTGCATATGCGAATATGTAGTTATTAATAGTTCTGTGATCCTTTCGGCATCAGATCTTATCAACGTGTGACGAGGGGTGAGGCGTTGCCGTACGTTCTTCATTTGTGGACAAGAAATTGCCCGCCAAATCGATTAGTTTGCCACCTGAGAGCGGTCAAAGTATTCCAGACCAAGACCCTTCGTGAAAATTCAATTTTTTCCTTCAGCCAAAAAGATGCTGCTGGCCTTGATAAAAAAATGTTAATGCCTGCTTTGGTGGATAGATGCGAAAATTCGACCAATCAGCACCATTACACAGCAAGTAATATTGCATCATTTCATCCCACCATCTAAATGGCTTTCTTTTTTTCTTTTTAATGATATTTTGTTAATATAACATGTTTGAGGCATTGTATTCCCTTTTAGCAAAATTTGTTTCAGTTTTTGCACTTGTAGAATGGCATGCTCTTAAAGGATTGCTGGCGCTGGCAGCTTTTATTCCTCCCCTTCGAAGAATTTCGGCGTTTGTTTCGATGCACCAGCACCGCCGAAATTTTGCCTTCTGTATTGATTTCAATTGCTAACGAGAGTTGCTGTACTTCGAACCCGTTATGTACAATATCCTGACCCATCGCTATGATATTTTCAAGCCTCATTAGGCCACATTGATACTTGAAGGTTTCCTCTTACGACACGTGTTGAGATGTTAATGCTGGCGTCTTTTAACTGGGAAAATTTCACCTAAGCTTGTTCACCGGATTCTGCATCTGCTAATGAACCTAAGTAGCAAATGCGCGTTTTCTTGCAAGCTAACAAGCCCAAAAGCGACTATTATAACCATGGATTCAACTTTTGGATGTAGGGCTTGGTTGTCAATCAGAATTCAAACGAAAATCTTGAGGCTCTCTAATTTCACACTGGACCCAGTGGCTGACACTGTTATTTTGTATGACGCCCTGTGAACGGGCACGCAGTTAGTGACCTGTAGGGTAATAAGCCTCAAATGACATGTTCCACTAGACATAGGAATACTTAGCTCACTACTCATAATCGCAGCCAGTTTTCGTTCTCAATGAACATATTCCCCAGAAAGGCACTGTATCCGCTCAACGATGACAAACTAAAACATTGGTTGATATCGGAGTCATGGGAGATCATGACGTTTGTTGCAGCCAAAAAGAAATCGTACAGAGGGGCACAAATATTTAAGTGGATTCTTCTTGGAAGTTAAATCTCCCGGTTTCAAGTTAGTCTTTTCACTCTAGGCCTTCGCATCAAAATTCTTTTTGAATTTCTCGCTCCTCTGCTTACCTCCCTACACATCCCCGCTGCTTGCAGATCACACGCTACTCTGCGTCCGTCCTCATACAAGAGCGTACGGATTTTCAAAGGGCACGACTACACAATGCAGGGCACCACGTGCACCTGCAGGCTTGGTGTTCATGTGGCTGACCGACTAACTCTCAGGCGGATAAGGATGTTACGGTCGCCAGGTTTGTTCACTTACGCGCATCTAAAATGTTTATTCGACTGCAACACCAGAGTGGTAATCTGTAGACTCAGAGAGAATTACGACTTCCCAAGGGCCGATGAGGAGAAACAAAACAGGAATACGGATCTATATGAAGTAAGAAGACGTGTACTTAAATCAGAACTGAAAAAAATTGTAGGTGAAAGCGTCATTCTGATCAGATAACGATTCACTCGAGACACACACAGTCTGGTTGAATTTGTGGTCGAACGCGTTAGTAGCGATAAATAGAGCCTAGCACTTTGTTGAATTTTTATTTTGCAAGGCACATACTCTATTCAGTTACAATTCCGGGGTTGTTAGAATTAGAATGCACTCTCACTTGCCTCAGCCTACTTAATCACTGATGTCTCTGTAGTTGTTGAGATGATGAATTGCATGCAATGCTCTATTTTTTGCCCTATACAGCTATGATTGGCTAGCATTAGAACCTTAGTGCATCGATTAGGCAACTATCCACTCATGATCAGTCTCATGCGAAATTGCCTAGCCTTCACAGATTGAGGTCACAGTCATTTGTCCTTTGCTAGTTTGTAGAATAGTGAAATCTGTGATAAATAATTTTTTTGGGTTTATGAACGTGGATTAAGCTGGTACAAGTTGTTAGCCCCAATTGGTGTCATTATTGCAAACAACACAACCACTGGGCATTGTGAGGGAGATTTCTCATCAAATAGGTGCTACCTGTGAACGTATTGAGCGGTCATTCTGCAGCTTCAACATTGAGCATCGCATTTCAATTTGTCAG
>JADWOT020001275.1:0-47870 GCA_036345935.2 Taenia hydatigena | reverse complement strand
CTGGCTCTTTTAGCCTGCATTTGTAGCAGAGTGTAGCTCGGATGACTGATCAGTCTGAAACTTTGACTACTTTGGAAAACCGAGGTCTTCTAATAAAGGGCAACTTGGCACAGTGGCAACAACGCTCCCCAGTTCCATTAAAGCGATGTACTGATTTTCGACTTCAGTTTGCTCTTTTTTTACGATTTTGAAATAGAAAAATCAGATTCTTACGCGGTTTATTAGCTAGCTGCTCTGGCCACATCCATCTGTCCTCTGATTCACCTCCATGCTTGGCTATGCTGCCATCATGCTATCCTTCCCTGTATTATGTTATTCTCGAATAAATTTTGTGATGCCCAAAATATTGGATTTTTCATACATAGAGAACATATGGATCACCACTAGGCATGCATTTCGAGAGCGAGGCTCTATATTTTGGAAACTTTAAGGTAACGTATGCGTTGTAGCGACTACACAAAGAGATGATCATTTTGATCCCATAACTTCACAGTTTCGCCGAATACCACTTCAGTGACAAATGATTAATTCTTTCTCCTTAATGTTTGTTGAGATTTAAGCGAACGCTCAAACAGGTGATGACGTTCCACTTTCGCCAATGTGATTTCGAAGCGAACACCTTTGTAAGGTCGCCTCCACTGCCATTCGAGTCTTTTTAATGTCTTGAAGGTGCGTTTACTTTTTATGGAAATCGAGTCTTTTTGGTCAATGGATCTACTTCCATCGATGCGCGCGTGGCTGATTTTAACAATCGTACTATTCTAAGTATATCAAACCGTGCCTCCAACTGCAATGCAAAAGCTCGTGCGATCAATCTGCGTCAGAATGCGTGATGTCTGAGGCTCAGTTGATTACGAATTAATAATGTAACTATGCGCTTTCTTGTTGAGAACCACGTTAATTAATGCTTTAACCCTTGTCCCTATTTTGAGTCTTATGCCAACTGTCTGCATTAGCAATATTAATAAGAGTTGGCTTTGACTCCATCTAAGGCTCATGGCAACTTCTCGTTCTTTGAGGATATTATTGGCGCCCATTGCATCAAAGGATGTCAAATTTTGCATAGTCTAAGGAAAAATGAGAAAGACTTAAGGCGTCGTTTTACAAGTTTGCATCGTTTTTAGTGATTTAGCACGACCCCATATTTTGCACTTGAATCCTCAATTGCACGGGCTGAACTATTTCATTTGAGACTTCCTACTTAATGGCAGGCTCATTGGTTCAAATTATCACGGTGGCAGCTTGATTGGAATCGTTCCTTGCTGCCAACGGATTGCACTGCATCGCGATTCACATACCGGCAGTTCACGCATTGGCATACTCTTTCAGATTACGAGAGTACAACAGTGGTTTATTGACAGCTGCTATTCTCCATGGGGAGAATGACTTCTCTCGCATATTATTGCGGTCAATTCACTATTCAGATGGCAGCAATAAATGTTTAACTTCCTGACTGGATTGTAGTTCAAAGATATAGAGGCTAGGTTGGATAACTCGCATACTTAGGTGGCATCTGCACTGATGTAAAGGTATAATATTACGTGGTTAAATGCAAAAAGCTTGCAGAACCGTCCAAGGTGGAAATTCTGTAGTATTTGCGCCCACCGATTGGCACCACGTAGAGTGGTGGCGAACCCGTGGGTCTGGCCATTGCATTTCGAAATCGGTTGCCATGTTTATTTGGGGCACGCACCAGTGAATCATTGCCCCCCGAATTCGGTTTGCTCTTTTCTATGCCTTCATGGAAGAAGGTTTCAGGCTCTCACGCAGATCAATGAACCGTTGGTCTAATTACACCTCACTGACCTCCGGCTTATCTCTTTGTCATTCGCAATGCCCTCATGTTTGACTGTGCTGCCTTAATGACATGCGGGTTCGCGGGGTGTCATTTTCCGTGTGCTACATTATTTGTATTTTAAAATGTGTAATGGACAAAGTATGGGGTGTTCTTATTCGCACAGATGGCCTGGATTATCAGCAGATACGCATGTTTGGTGCTGCGACCGAAATTTAAAATAAATGTTACAATTCGAAGAGCCATTGTCAGTTAGGATGAATAAATCAGTAACGATGAGTCGCAAAGCTTTGTTGTCACACGACTTTATTGACGTTTCACCTAGCAGGTGAGATCGCATAAATATATTTGGTTCTTTCAGGTGGCAGTGGGGACGCTGCAGTGTTACAAGGCAATAAGACTGATCAATTACAAGTCGAAGAAATCGAGCTCAAATTAGTGTGCTTGAGTCTTATTCGTAATTGACAATTGTAATGCGCAAATAAATCTGCATCGTTAAACTTGTATAAACTAGAATCGTTTTGCATCAAAGAGCTGGAAATGCTAGTGTGGATGGAAAAGGATGTGTAGGAATCCCATAAAGGCGAAGGAATGGCAGTCGTCCAAAAGCAATACAGCGATCAGCAAACGGGGTGATCGATTTCGAAAAGAATTGAACAGGTGAACGATTAGGGATAAAAGGGGAAAGGTATGGACTGCTTAAAAGGTAGTGAATAATGGATGAGCTTAAAGGTAAGTAAGCACAGGATTCTAGTGTTCTAAACCTCTCCAGACACCAAGGGCTCACTATCAGTAAAGGCAATGGCCATCGCTTTATTCCATTTCCTTCCGCACAAAGCAGGCCTTCTGGGATGTACAAAGTCTGCGTAATATAGCAGTAGTCAAGCTTCTGATAGACGAGTGAATAATCTTGCGATAAAATTAGGAGCCATAATTAGCAGACTTCGCATTGCATTTATCTGATGGAAGGTAACCTCAAAGATGGTAGGTTAACGAGTGAACTAAAAACGCTGTCACCCTCTTAAACGCTGAAAGAGAACCTTTGAAGAGCGTTGCTTTTACATCACTGTTGATGTATGCGTCATTGAATGAGCATCAATTGAATCCTGTAGTATAGAGGGTCTCGGAACACATCTCAAATAGGGAACCAATATGTTTGCGCAAATGTTTTGTGGTTCCTGAAGAAGTAAGGAGACAAAAATATGCAAAGAAGTGCCATGGCTGCATGATCATCGGTGGAACTGAGCAGTCGATTGCGTGATGAGGGAGTTAGGCATTGTTCCTCTGAAGCGGTTTTTTCGGAGCATGTCGCCACCTGAATTTTATGTTGAAGCTAAGATTATGCTCGAAGAGATAGCTACGGTCATGCCGAAAACCGAATAACTAAGCTAAGAAAAGGCCTGATGGATGCGCCATAAACAAGGCAATCAATAGATGACCCATTATCAACAACGGTATAAAATTGATCCTAATTTTAAACTTAATGAAAGTATTCTAACGAAAATTGAAAGGCTGAGATTCTTCATCAGATGGGGAACATAACCGGCCAAAGTTAGTTGCTTGCACTAAGAGTATGAGACTTTTGCTAGTTTAGGCACTGTTTCTAATTGGCGCATCGACAGAGCCTTCAACGAATGGTTCACTGAAAAAGAGACGGCTCCCATCAGCGTAAACTGAGTAAATCAATGCTAAGCATGGCATAATGTAACAAGATAACTGCTGGATCACAAATTTAAATAGCAAGTGCATGCGCCATGCGACCGGCATTAGTTCTTCATGCTTTATCTGGTTGGTGCCACCACAGCCTCGCCTAATATTTGTGCGCAGCAGCATTACATGCCCAGCATTACCCCTTGTGGTAATTAAATCTAACTTAATGGCAAATAGAAATGACAATGTCAGCTGTTGCATTATAGGAGCATTTCAATGCAAGTGAAAGTCTGCGTGGTTAAATACAAGCGATCGACGATCTCGCTTATTCGATTCATTTTAATCGCAGGCGTGAAGAAACAAACAACGTGATTCGCCTTTGCTAAAGACATGGAGCATTCAGCGTACGAAATCTATTAATGTAACTACCAGCAAAAATGCATCATCGGATATACCATTTTAATAGGTAAAGACATGGATTTCCATCTGTTTTTTGGACAATCGCATCAAATATACAGGCGCGTCTTGGCTGTACTCCAAGTTCCAGCAGGCGCAGGTAAATATTGTGCACAAAAAATTCTACAAAATATGTATTCATTCTCCTTGCGTTAACGTCAAAGTGGTTTTACTCTGGATGGTTTTCACCTATCACAAATATGCATACAAATGCTTTATGACCCATTGGTTCAAGCAAACATGTTGTCAAAACAAAATCCTGTCTTTTGCAATGACCTTCGACGGCATCAGCGATTCGTGTGTACCCAATAATCGAAACAATGCAGGTCGCGGCCTCTACACTTCTTCTCTTTACTTGACCCTTTAAAACAAGGCGCCGCATTGTGCACTACATTATCAAATGCTGACTGAGCTGCAGATTTACGTTCCTCTCGATTTTAGAAGCAAATGCTGACTAAGTCCGTCAATAAGACATACCGATGTGGAAGTGAAAACTTAGATGAATAGATGGAGAGACAGAGAAGCAGACGATCATATGGGAAGAGCGTTAATTTTAGTGATCGTTTTAGAGATGTAGTGAGAGCTGTAGGGTAAAAGACGATCTTGCACAAGTGGATCATCCCACTAATGAGAAGGCACTCAAGATTGTTCGCAGACTTGCTGGCACTAAAATTTTGTTCCATACCTCTATCATGCCACACAGCCTACATTGGTGGACGAATTGCTAGTTGTTGTTGAACAAATCGATCAGGATTAGATGCAAATTCTCTTGCGAAATTCCTTTGCAATTGAGCAGTCCTCGGATTTGATCCCTTAGAGTAGCACCCCTGCAGAGAACCTTTGCAATTACTTACTAATCCACGGAGTTCTTTTAATGGTGGTCTTTTGAATGTTGCGATTCCATGTTTCGATAACAATGTAGGCAATGAGCATCTGCTAGCATGTGCTATCGATCATCTTTGACACTTTCGCCCATTAGAAGTAATGGGCCAATTCAATTCATCTCAGTTTTGTTAGATTGAGCATGGTTTGTAAATGAGCACACAAAGCGCCCAGCAACAAGTAAAATAACTGCATTTAAGCGATAATTTAAACTAATGGAGTTGGTGTTCTAAGCGAATAGTAATTTTACCGCTATTAAGCGGAGGATTAGCACAATCAAAATGGCGCCGTCTTATGTATAAAGCTGTGGCTTCGCATTGAGCAGAATTACGGGGTTGAAGCAATGCAAAGCAATAGCACGAGCATAACATTCCACGCAAATATACGTTGTTGCTATGTGTGTGAGTGATCGGAGGGGCCCTGACGTTACCTTGAAGATGAGTGAAGGCATACATACAGTAGTGGCTTAGGATTACCGACGCAGCCAAAATACAGCTCAACCACGAACGAGTGATGAAGAGGGCCGGAACTAGTCCCCTTTTCAATGCCAAGAGATAAAGACGGGCTCTCTCTTTCCCTCCATATTCCTCCTAGACCCTCGTCCTGATCAACTTAGAGGTCAGTCATCTCGTAATATCGGCTGTATAGGAGAAACGCTAGCGAACTTACCATACAAAAAGCAAAATTCCGTGCACACGAATACATGCCTGACCTCAAACTCAGAGATCATTTTTAACGATATGACCACAATCAAGCGTCTCGTAACACCTAGAAACCACGTTGGGAAGTTGAGAGTGTGTGCTGGTTATTGCTTGTCGCCATCGCTAGTCGTAGGAATGCTACCCTAATAGCATCAAACCTCTGCAATGTGCGCAACCTTATTTGGTGGTGGACAAGTGTAATTCAGACGCGTCTAAGCACTTTAAAATTGTCTATCCGATTGAAATCATCAGTGGCAGCCGATGAGAGGATGGGATGAGTTTTCGTGGAATTAGTCAGTTTCGTCGCATTTAAAAACACAAATTTGGCTATGGGATTTTATAAACCTTCTATTATCACTGAGTCCAAGAGGGCTTGTAAATAATTCAATGCCATGAGGTAAGAAAATGCAACCTTTTAACGCATGGTCACTTTCTGTGAACTTCGAGAATCGCAAAATTAGTCGTGACACAGATTTTTGGATCAGCGCCCAAAATTCCACTTTGGAGATCCTCGTGGGGTCTTTCTACCCGATGCCATGCAATTCAATCAGAGACCATGAAGCTTTAAACCTGCCACGTATAACAAAATCTGAACACATCGTGTCGAACGAAATGTGTACCTTGACCGACAACTCGCTGCAACATCTCGCACCGCTTAGAACCTTTCCTCTAGTTCTTGTGGAAGGAGGGGTGTAAGGAAAGGACTATTTTTCAAGACCCTCCATATCTACTTCCTATTCATTTATCTTTGCCTCAGCTTTGACCCGCGCTTCGCATAACTGCATGTTGCTTGAGCAGGCAGAACCTGTAGCACTTGAGATTGGCAATGGAAGAGGAGGTAGTGAGTTGTGCATACCTCCCTAAATAGCTAAGTCTCCAGCAATTTGAGAAAATCGCCTGCAACTCTCCCTGCCTTACGGAGTCTTCAGTGTTTATTTTACCTAGTTGTCGTTCTACGCATGTGGCAAGAGCAAGATATAGGTCGCATTGCAAACGCGACAGGTGTGCTGCCAAATCACGCGACTAGCATTTACACCACCCGCTCGGCCATTCAAATAATTTGGCGAATGGCATTGGACACGACGCTTTCTGATTAGCTTGTGCTGATACTCGCAGGAGTCATGGTCCTCAGCGCACCATTAAAAAGGCTAGGAGAATAGGTTTGAACCGCCACCACGCCTTGTGGAGCATCGGATTTCACTAATGCTATCTGCGCATTTGAAACACTTTAGATAAAAGCAAATAAAATAGTTGGCGCGAAAGCCGACCGGTAACTAGGCCTTCCTTCATAATGGAGTCCGACACTCAGGAAAACCCCACCATTCTGTTGCAGTAATATCTAAGCTCAACCATCCCACATCAGGTGGTTATGCAAGCATAACCTTAGAAATGGGAGGAAAGCTCCTCGGCATAGGAATAAATATCAACCTGCAGGCTCTTATTTTAGAATCGTCTTAAGCATGTTCCTACACAGTGACGAGTTTCAGTGAGACAGATGTGCATTGAACGAAGTCAAGTAGAACGCTCCCTTTCATGAGCTTTCAATGAGATCTTTTGCCCGCTCAAAACATCGGTCTCTTTTAAATATGTGAGCTGCTACCCAGAATTACTTGCGATTCTGCTATCTACAATCATATCCTGCTCTACTAACGATAAAATCACGGTAAACAACTCAATAACTATTTAGCATTGCCTTATGCACTGCCAAAGTAGGCTTCTTGAGGAATTTGTGTTTAATAAAGTCACTGAAAAGAATTAAACCCATCGGGAGAATTATGCCTGCTGCTTAGACTTCTGCAAAATTATCCAGATCTGGACATGGTAGATTTATCACGTGAGGAAGGAAAGGGGTGCAATGAGCAGAACAAACGCCTGTGATTACTTCAATTTAATTATGAAGTAGTTATAAGAACCAATTATGGAAGTCGAGCACTTCATGGGGCATTGCAGCTAATTGAAACAGAGGCGTTTGCATCCGCATCCAAATGATATCTTGACATGCCCATTGAAATAATTCCCTGCAATTAGCGACCCGGGTAACATCCTCCCGAATGCGCCACATCCGCCAATTCATTGGTGCAGACATCAGAGGTGAGTTATCCATAAAGCCAAGTTTATCAGCACAGTCTAAGAAGAACTTCATCCCGCCAATCTTTTTGCATTCTACGTCTTCAATTATAATAATTCCAAATGTTTGATCAGGAGACAAGTTTGACATTATGTCGTGTAATTCAGCCCTAACATTCAGACACTGCTGCAGGAGCAATGAAAGTTCAATAACGTAGAAAGCGCAGTCATAATCAGCTAGCCTTAATCTTCCTTCTTCTTGACGCCGTTCAAATTCGCTGCCTTCAAGAAGGCGCAAAATGAGTCTGTAGTTTTCTGGTAACATAAAATATGACTGTTTAAGACGCAATACACTAACATCTACCGTAGTAGTGCGAGTAGAATTAACGATTCTCATTGACAATTCCACAAGCTTCGAATGAATCAAGTCTGAAGGAGCCAGCCTTTTAATGTTCATTGCGGACTCTATTAAAACGCAGTCTACCCTTTTAAAGGCATTCGTGGGGACAGAAAGGGATGAAAACCGAAGATGGAATTTCATTTGTTCAAAATGTTGTTCAATGCATTTGTTAATCCTCAAGAGGGACAGTGGCTGCGAGGGCGACAGCAGGGCTACGCAGACATGTCTGTCAATCCAATTCCACTTGCTCATGTATGAATGTTCATTTTTTGAAAAGATAACAGATTTCCACCCCGGAAGTGCAACGCAAATGCTAGCTATGTCAAAAGAGCTAAGATACTCGCATATTGTTCTGCGTACTTCTTCAGGGAGGTTAGCGATCTTGAAATCATGCCACTTTGCCTTGAGAAGGAGTAATTTATAAATGGATAATGAATAAAATATAGAAAATTGTGCACCACTGAACAATTTAACAATTTAACGATAACAAAGGGCTCTAGATTGAAGTGAATAAGAAGCGCTTGTCAAGATCTGAACAATCCAGCTTACCTCTGCTTCCATATTCGTAGTTCTGACTAGCACTGCTGAACACTATCAGCACAAGTTTATCAGATTAAATTAAACGAACACAACTCCAGTCATGGCGCCACTTACACGAGAGGTATTTGGTTGAATGATATCTCACATCAAAAGAGTCGTTAGCTTCAGCAAGTCAGAGGAGTGTTCGGTACATGCACTTTGCTAAATTTTTACTTAGTATGGCTAAATTATACTAATAGATGATTTTAACGAAAAAAACTCCTTCTTGCTGGATATAAGGGCTAAAGTAAACGAGTTAAACATGCGACCTCTAATACTGCTGCAGCTCTGGCGAATCTGGCTCTGCTTGAAGATCACGTAAACACTGAAGACTGTCTCATAACTACAAAGTTTAATCACCGTGCCTGTCAATGACGCCAAGGAATACACGCTGTCTTACGTGCCCTCTGGTAAAGCCTTTTTAGGTAAAGTAAATTTTAGAATCACTTAGACCCTAGCTTAGAACTATGCTGCATAAACTCATCCCAATAATTTATCAGTCATGAAGAGCAGGCAACTAGGCGACTCCAACGCCTATCAGAACGGACCTTTTGCTACTAGACAGGCAGGTGCTGCATCCTGTCAGGCAATTGGACTGCGAATTATGCTCGAGAAGCCCTACGGTATATAGGTAAATTCCCCATCTGGATTACCAACTTTATGTTCATGTACTACCAGGAAAATCGAACGTCCCTGTATTGCAAGTTGCAATCATGGCTGAATTTCCGACAAAATACAAATAATCTACAAATTAGCCAGCGAAATGGAGAAATGGCCTTTTAGCAAAATGCAAAACTTTGAACAAACGACAATGCAACTTGCGCACTGAAACATTTTATCCGGTAAATTTGGATAATAGGTTCCTGTCGCTGCGAACGCGCCCTGACCTAATTTCGTTCATACTTAAATAACGGCTTAGGGGCAGCATTATAATGCTGATTTCACAGTTATTATGGCTGCCATACCATGAAATTTGGGGTCGCCAATGCCAGCGCTTCGTTTGATAAGCAGGTAGATAGGAGGCAAAGGAGGGCAGCCTGCACCTGTAACCCAGTCACCTTATAACTGTGAATGCTCAATATCATTTGCAAACTAATAAAATCACTTATGCCAAGTCAAACTTTGTAGCACCCACTGAAACTATCAAAGTAAACGAATTGCGAGTTTTTAGTAAGACTTGTGGAATGATAGTTTAACAGGAATTTGTGAAATTCGTTGTTAGGGTATTTGATTACGTGCTCGCCTTTTAAGTCAAGTGGTTGTACTGCCAAATCTGTCCCATTGAAGAGACACATTAACCTACCTGATCGTTCGCAGTCACACCACCTCTAATCATTCTGACGCTCCTGTCCCCATCAACCCTCATCGCCAAATTGTGCGTTCCTTATAAGAAGATACTTTAACAGCTAGTTGTGGGTTCACTTCTTGGTGCAAATTTTGTTGCTTTTTCTGCACCCTGACTCCTTTCTACCCAGTCTTGTGTGTTTTCTACAGTCCAAGTGACGAAAATGGGCGTGTCAGGTGCCACGTCGAGTTTTGTGACTCTATGAGTTGTGTGTCGGCCTCTATTCTTGAACCCGCGAGACACAAAGGAGGCGAGACAGAAGGTACTACTGAAGTGGGAAAGTAGGTTTGCGTAGACAACGGATAGGTGCGTGAGAAGAAGGAGGGAAGATGCAGATGATGATGTAAATTGGCGCAAGAAGGAGCAAGTGCATGAGTGTAGGAATGCGCAATGTAGCGGAAGTGTGAGGTGATGCTTAGTTTTGGCAAAGTAAGGTAGAAGGCGCAAGCTGTAATCTCAGAGCGGGTTTGGTGTGAGTGGCAGCGCATCAAACTTACCTGGCGCCGGGTTCAGGGTGATCAGCAAGGCTCTGACCCCAGGTGGAGGCTCAGCATTGCACTCCGCTGTGTTGAAGCCTGCGACGGACTCTAATCGGGTTCGCTCGGGTGCATAGTTTTTGCCAGTGGGGGGCCCTCGGGCATCCCTTTGAAGCTTCTCCTCTCCCGCATTGGTGTTGCCACTGGTCGTGTGGTTCGTCGCTGCTCTCTGCGTGAGGACTCAAGCATGGGAGGAACATACTTCAATCCTTTCCAAAAGAGACACCACTTATGGGAACACCCTTGTTAGGAATTGCTGAATAACAGTTGTGTTAGAAGCTCTAAACGAATTGTGTTTTAATCACCATGAACGAGGGAGAGGTGTTTCCATTAGCTTGACTCCATTTAAGCATTCTACTTACAACCTCCAAGTATGAGGCTCATTCGGGACAATGCAGTTGATATTGGGAAGTCCAAAACGAGTTTGTATGCCGTATCCGTAGATTACGCATAATTTGATATATTTCATTTGACTGGACCCGTTTAAATCGCATCCAATTGGCGTGGATTTGATAGAATGTATACAAATATATTATAGAGGTAGATCTCACAAAATGAGCATTACTTCAATTGGTACAACTCTATTCTTATGTAGAATGCCGAAAGGCGACCTTCTGCTTGAATGGATTGAGACTTCCTTGTTCAGTGCCTCTAAATGAGCTATTGAATTGCGCCGCTTTACTGGGCGGTGTAATGCACAATTAGTTGTGCTGTGCCAAATTTTAGTCGAATAGAGCATTGACAATCTTTTTGATTTGATCCCAAGCATTCCAATGCGAAAAATACCGGATCAGGCTAAATTGTCATGACAACTTGGCATTGGGTTGACGCGGATTAGATGGGATGAACATCACATAGGCTGCACACACCGTACTGTCAGGAGTCTCAGCTAGCAAGCAGCTTCTGTTTGATTTAACAGCAGCCTCTTTACTCTCCATTTGCAAATGTGCCACTATTTTCATCCAGTGCTTTGCGATGCAACAGTCAACATTTAGCCGTGTGCTACCCATTGGTTTACCTTACGTTGGCTTCACTACACTGAATTGGTTTTGATCAAATCGCATTAGATTTGAGGACTTTTGGATAAGAGTCCTTCGAGTGAATTAAATATAGGCACAAAAATGTGTATACCATCAGTAGCTTTAGCGACACTGTCATGAGCAGGATCAAATCAATGTCAACGACCGTTCTACATCGTTGCTTATTCATACCCTAATTCTGCAAATGACGTCGACAAAACTCGGCTATGTCTCCCAATGAGAAGATGTTAATGGACCCACGGCTGGATTTCATCCCGCTTCAGCAGTGATTATTGAAATTCACTCAGTTAAAACTTCCCTGGATAGATGTTCACATTTATAAAATAATTGTCCCATTTGGCAACCATGGAGTATCATGCTGCAATGCTGACACATAAACCAGTCGAATTTAGCATTGAGTTATGTAGACGCAAATCGCGGTAGTTCATAGTGCATAGTTTTTGTCAGTGGGGAGCTCTCGATCGTCCCTTTGAAGCTCTTCCTCCCCTGCATTGGCGTTGCCACTGGTTGTGTGGTTCGTCGCTGCTCTCTGCTTTGCGTTCTTCTCTTTGCCTTTCACGGAAAGGAGCATCACTAAAAGCTGCAGTCGATGTCCGACACTCAGCCGGTGCATCAATGGCAAGTGGAGAGTAGGGGTGTGGATGATTCAGCAGCTGGTCTGGAGATTTAAAACAGTCATCAAAAATACGCGAAATTCTTACTTTGTATTAATGGAAGGGACATACTGGGGCCATCTCTGGCTTTTCTTACCACTGTTATTGGTTCATTTATTTGCCAAGACTGTTGGGAGGCAGGCTAAGACGACCACACGTGCGTCCTGCCTGCCAGTCAACGGGATGTCCTTCCTAGGTCAGGGCTGACGATTTTCAGGCGTTGTCGACCTGCCATTACTCAGGCACTGGCCTTCTGTATGTGCGTCATCCGCGTCAGATGCACCCATACATCATCGCAAAGCACACGAAGCAGGCACTCTTCGCATCGAATGGACATTCCTCTGGATTGAGAACAGTTTTCTGTACAGCGCAGCTAGTAGCGAAATTGCACACCTCAGCATTACCAAAAGAGCACCAAAATGGGCGGTTCTAGTGCGAATCAGAGCATTTACTGATGGGTGGGCGATTGTGTAAAGTGTCTTGTAAACAAGAGTGAAGTGTTTAATATTGGAAGCGGCTCTTTGGCGGTTTCTTTTAGGTCTAATGCCGCAATAAATCCGATTATAAGTGGCACTTGATTTTGTAACTTTTGAACCTCATTCAGCCCCTACAAACCTTCTTTTTACTTGCAAATACAGGCCACTTTACATGCATCCATATACCGTAGTGAACGCGAGAAATCGGGATCCATTTGGAAGGAATGAAGAATGAATGTAAATCCAAAGAATACTTGGTTGCAGTCACCGTTGCGTAAGGAACTTTATCTTGACTGATGTGCTGGTTTTGATTGTTTTAAATTACTTCAACTGGGTAGATTTCAGCCTATTTGAGTCCAGGTCTTATCAGGCGGGCTTGTAGTTCATTCTGAACCAGCTGCTAAATTTTAGAAAATTAGCAATAATTTTTATGGACACTGGCTGGTTACAGCTGTATAAAATCAATTGAATTAAAGGCCATAAGATTAAGCAAATACTAGGGAATAATCAAGTCAAGTGGTGAAATATTTGCTAGTTTTATGCTGATATCGATATTAGCAGCAAAATACTGGCTACATGGTTCTTAAGGACCCAGAAATCATCTACCTGAAGCCTTTTGAACAAAATCCACTTTCCTTCCGTTGGCATGCCAACAATAGCATGTAATTTGTGCCATTGTTGACCCACAGACGAATCAAGTGTGTTCCTGCGTAATAGTAGGCAAAGTGGCTAAATGAGACAGAAATGTAGACACGCAAAAGCCTATGTCAACCGAAAGTTAGATTTAAGTGCTTCCAAAGGGTTTATACCTCTGGCAGCATCTCGCAGCCAGTTAATAGTTAAGAGGATATCACTTAAATATTCGTCATCGTAAAGGGATTTGCCATCTGCTGGTAAAGGGCAGTAGGAAGTGCTACATCTGGACATTCAAGCGTGAAAGTGGGGGAGTTTGGACTCAGAACTGTGAGCGTCACCTAGTCCTTAGGCCAATATACTAGTCCATTTGCTTCCAGATTCCTTCCAAAGTGTTCATCTGCAGCCCTATGCGTTTGCATATTATCTGATTCCTATTGAAAACAAATATTGCTGCCAGTAACTGGACAGGAAATGGAATAAAATGTGCAATCATCTCCTGTGCGATTTTAAAATTCTACAAGAGTTACCCGAATCCAGCTTGAAAATAACTGTCTCTTGATATTAATTATCTCGTCCTCCATTCCCCACTCTCGTGTTCCACGTCTAAATAAAATCCCTGAGGACGGTCAAATAAAGATAAATTGAAATCCTTGCCATGTAACTAAGTTAAAACAAGTATTGAAAAAAGGAATTTGGCAGAATTTAAGCGTATTTCTCATTCGTTATCAGGCTTTTGAATAAACTCATTGCAGAATACCATTCAGTGTTAAAGAAATGAAATGAAACTACTAGAGACCGAAAGACGATTGACTGCGGTTGTGGTAAAGGAGAGGAGAGGGTTACCAACTCCTTTGCACGCTTCTGCCTTGTTGATTAAACTGCAGTGACGCGAGGTCATCCCTAGGATTAGGAGTATACGAGAAAAGTGCACAGAGGATGAGCATATTGGTGGATAATAATATATTTGAATGATGGGTTCATCTTACCGGCTAACAATGATGCGCAGAGACGGGACCAATGAAAGATGGCTAGGGCTGATCTTTCCTAGATGCTAGGTGTAGAGAATTTGCAAATGCAAAGATGAAGAGGGATGTCTAATCTTGTGGTTAGACCAAGGGAAGTGAAGTGAATGAAGAGGCATGTTGACGGGCTTGGTTAAAGTGGTTTAAAGACGAATGTGTAAATAAGTCATGGGTGCGTAGAAGGGCCAAGTATTGAAGAGACCCCGATGGAAGAAGTATTGCTGGATGGGAAAATATCGTTGAATCAAACTTGACCTGAAAACCATAGGCGTGGATGCAGGATTTTGGGGTGTTAATGCATACGAATTGGTAGGAGTGGGTACGAGGTAGTTAGGATGAATTGGCGGAACGACTAAAACCAAATGAGCTTGTTAAGCACGAAAATGAATAAATAATTAAATGCCAGTAAAGGGATGGATAAAAGATTAAGGATTGAAGAGACGGATCCCGTATCATTTAGATGGGCAAAAATGGGTGGAAAGGTGCTTTGAAAATGCGTGGAAATAAACCCTTTTCAAAAGGGAATAAATAAATTTATTGCTTGGCTAAATCTGAAACTGCAAGGCCGGCGCATTAGATGGGGTTTCGTTGTAAATCGAGGGAATGACAATCGATTTAATGTACGCCTGCACAACGTAGTGTGGGGCGGCAGGCTTCGACTGAAGGATGAAAATCAAATGCTTATCAGCCTCGAGCCCTTCTTTGACTAATTGCACAAAAGGATTCTACTACTAACACTTATTGAGCACCAAGCGCTAAAGCTAACATCACCTATTTCTGATGCGAATACATTTATGCAAGCAGTCTATTTACCACTGGATACTTTCCCACCTTATCCACGTTAGAGATAGGCGTATCATTGCATTGCGAAAGCGTGCGTAGCATCAAATGATATTCAATTGGTGATCCACTAAGCTCATTATGGTCTCCCACATTTTCCTCACAAAGTCATTGCCTGATTTTTTTACCTTTTCTCAATTCACACTGCGTTGTGTAGGAATGTTTCACTCTGATTTTAGATTCCGCACTAAAATCCATGCGTTCACCTCCAAAGAAATGCAACCCGTTGATGCGATACAAAGAAGCAGCTGCACATAAAAATAAGCTTACGCAGTAGGGGAATGCTGTTTGATTTGCTTGTAAGTTGGTCATCTAGCCACGCGTTATGGCACCTGGCCGTGTTGTACTGCAACCTCTTGGTCGCCTTTTCACACTTTTTCCGATTACCTAGGCTATTTAGGGCCCTTCGTCTTACGTATACCTCAAATGCAGTAACCGTGGCTTAATTAATTATCTGCGCTCCTAGCCATGTTAATGAATTTAAATTTATCCGAAACCCCTATCTTAGAATGGTGTTAAGTCGAAATATCGGGAATCTAAGAAAATTCTACCACAACAAATACCTTACCCTTTCCTTTGACGAACTAACTTCAGATGTTTTGGCAGCACACATGAAAGCGTTAACACTGCTACGGGCATCACAGTTGGCTTCGTCCGATCTTTGTCTTGATGGTTCTCGAGATAGGTATACCCGTCGCAAGAATTTGCGGTACGTCTATCACATGATTCTTTGCATTCACTTCCATAACATTCTGCTTTTCGCTTTTGAACAAAAGTGTTATGAATATTGACCAATGTGTTGATTAATTTGAGGACAACTTTGTAAGACTAAATATTATCAAAGGCAAATTACCTCATTGAAAATAATCGAAAACGGGGCCATAAATACACAGCCTTGTGCATCGCACCTGCGTGTTGCATATTCACCAAAGCAACACTTGGCGAGTAGTGTCATGTGGTGGGGTCGATCACCCTTGCCAGTTACCTACTTCCATCGACAGAAAATCGCGGCTATAAATGCAACGAGTAGCACTTTTGAGGTCACTTGTGTCCTTTTTTAGAAGTCCACTTACATAATTAATACTTTCCAATGAAATTGTCTAGCGTGTTCACTTTATTTACGCATTAACGATGCCAGATGATGATTGTGTTCTTAACAGTGAAACATTCAAAATTTTGCTCTCATATTTAAAATAAAGTTTGGTGTATCCTTTCGCAAATTTCTTCTTGGCAATGAAATTGTCACCTGTGATTCTCGGCACTGCTTTCTCTTGTAGGTAGGAAGAAAATGCGAGCCTAAACTTAAAAGGAAATTGGTCTCCAATTAAGCTTAGAGGCATGACAGCCCCTCCCTTTTAGAGGATTCGTCCCATATGTCATGTCGGTTAATATGGTTGTGTCCGCACCTTTTAGCGTTCATTCCTCAGTAAGCTATTCGTAACAATTCAAGTCCAGCAAAGTTTTAAAGGATGAAATTTGCTTCTCGACTGTTGCCAAATTATCGGTAAGTGGATGTTGTGCATGGATTTTTTGCACATTCCTGTAAGAAGGAAAGAAACAATATTATTTTCATTGCCTCAGACAACGCCTACTGATGATATTATAGTAAAATGTGTTTAAATTTTAACTGGTCAAAAATACTAAGCAAATCTTTAGTATGCAATAACATACGGAGCAGTTGTTTTTGTCATTTATCGAATACGTGGATGTTATGACATCAGACATCACTATCACTGTTTGTGTCCAGCACCTACACTGCCACCGAGGCAAAGGATATTGCCTCACCTAACAGAGAACGTAATGCAGTGCTAGGTTATTGACAGTTGCAAATGTACTAACAGCCGAACGGTATTTCTCCATATTTTCATCATGATTTACGCAAGCACGACGTACTGACCAGCAACTAGTAGTAGTACATGCAACAAACGAAAAAGCTAAGGCCAACCAAAGTGGTGTTTCCAGGCTCATGCAAAAGTAGCATCATAGCAATAGTGTTGAACTATGGCAGGCGGTTAGCACGCTCTTCTCTCTATATGATCAGGCCAAAGAGAACATTACTGATCCATTTGTGGTAGTTGCGATGGGCTAGCGCCTATGCCATTGGTGACGTGAACTTTGTCAGTAATGGTGTTGCGTTCCACTAATGGGAGGAGGTTGTCATAACCCCTGAGGTAGTGGCAGGCAAGGCTGCCAAGAAGGCATCAAGGGTGAAGGTACAGAAATCAGTGAAAGAGAAAGAGAAGAGGAGGAAGATGAGTTACGCTACCTGTATTGATGGTGTCGGGCGAGGTCCATCCTGATGCGGGCACCTCCTAGAAGACGATGTGTGAAATGAACTCCTTCATGGACGATATATTTGAGCGAATTGCTACTGAGTCGATGCGGTAACGTACTGGAATGACTCGATCATTACGAGCAGAGAATTATGGGCTGTAGTACGCCTGCCACTGCTCAGCGAGTTTGCAATCCATGATCCGTTTCGAATGTGACTGTCCAACCACTTCTCTCCTCTGCACTTTGTGAGCTCAAGTTTATCATCAGCGCCACCAGTAAACCAACCCGATCCATGTACTGTAGCGGCGCGTGCTTTTGTGTAAGCCAATCAGTTAAGAGTATGTTTCCTACTGGCTCCTAGAATGTGACGCTAATCCAAGCGACACGCGTGAGCGAAGTCGTTGCTCTGCATCCATGAGGTCTTCAGCTCTATCGCAATACATTGACATTAAACGAAGGAAGACTATTTGTCCCTTTGCTTAACAGTGAGAAAACGTGCTGATATCATTGAGGCTAGCAGAGTCATTACCAGCTCTGGGGCAGAGGGCAATTTATGTGGTACAATTAATCTATGCAAATCCTACCGACGCCATCATTTTTAGTTCCAGTAAACTAGGATTTTTGTCAAATGCAGTCAAGCCCACATGCACCTTATATCCTCTCTCTCATTAAGTTAACGTTGGGCATTGATAATGAGTCGCCTGTTCAACACTCTACGCCACATCCAAAATGCGAATCAAAGCGTCAGCATGTGGGCCAAGTCTACATCTGCATTTGCATCCCTTGAGAAGAAGATGGACTTCTCCACGATGAATTGAATACCCACTAGTGTGCCTCTTCAGTTCTGCAGAAATTATGTTCACGCTTAACCGACTTTGTGTCTGCTTGCAAAACCCTGTTCTGTTACTCGATTAGAACTCATCGCTGGGCTCACAATGAGAGATACTCTAATGTGAGTAAGCAGACGGAGGTTTGGTTGCCAGGACAATGTTGTAATGCCACCTGACGCGATGTCTTCTCGACCTACAATCAGTTAGCGAGTGATGTTTGTTCACGCCATAACTGACTGCATTTTGTAATGTCACAGAATGCAATTGACAAAATCTAGTTAGAGTGCGTAATTGTTTAATTTTGCGTGACAGCTAGGTAATAAGACAAATCACCCCCAATCGCGAGAACGGCACAATCAATTGAAGTTGCAGGCATAACTGAAGCTTAGGTCTAGTAAATTTGAGTACATTAGTAAGTTTGGAAATACTTTGAGGTTGGAATATGTGTATTTAAAACAAAACTATGATAACGTACAAGAGCAGATCAACATCAAGGGAAATTTAGGCACTTGGACACTTCTCAGATCATCTTATTTCGGCCTCGCTGAGAGTCCCTCTTTGGTGCAATTGTGCGAAGTCGTATGAGTCGTGCATAGAGTTATTGACAAGCGTTGATAGCTGTGAGTTGCAGACGTAGTATCTCACTGGCATCGTGATAAGCTCCTAATTCTAACGCGTAACATTACATAAGGATATGTTTTCTGTGCCTATTCCTTTGCCCACTTTGATGCTTGCGCTCATTTGCAGCCCTAGCAATGGAATTTGATGCACAAGGGGCCTATAACTTGGGGCCTAATAAATAAATAACGCAAAGTGCAGATACATATAGAAGCAAAAGCTGAACCAACTACAGCAGTCAATTCGTGAGTTTAGAATCCCTAAAGCTACGTCAAACGGATGCTGCGATGTTCAATGCCGCAAGTAAGGAATTGGGATCAAGACGTAACAGGAAGGCCCTGAAATGTATTTAGGATACCTTAAATATGTAGCCACATAAAAAGGCGCGAAAAATAAATTATTAAATAGTAGCTTAATAAAAGCTGTCACTTAACTGCTACGAATGACTGCAGCACATACTGAAGGCGAGACAGTACATACGCCGGCTGTCACAATGTAGGGCATCAGAGGTAGTGGCTGGGTAGACGCAGAATCGCATGGTAGGTTAGAGACCCCCTAGACAACCTGAAGTCAGCACGTTATAATGACAATAACCTAGGCCTAACAGAAGTGGTAAGATATCAAAGAATGTCAGTGGCATAATGGATGTCGGTCGCAAGTCAACGGTAATGGTAGTCCTCAGCGGTCGTTCATTGTTGCGCATAGTCATTGGGTCGTCCACATTACCGCACGCTGAATTGTGAGTGCATGAGTTGCAGCTGCTGCGGTCTTAGACCAAGAATCGATTTGGGCATGTCACCATCGTAAAAAGGTTACGAGTTCATTTTTGGACCGTTAATTACATTGCGCATCAATGCAAATGAGAAATTTTAATACACATTTCTTTACGATAATGCGAATCGCACAGAGAGCAGAGCCTACAAAAAGCATCCTCCACAGACAGGCCCTCTATTATTATAACGGAAAGTGGCCTACCGCTATGGCCGGCAGTTACCGAGGGCTAATCAACCAAATGTGATCAGTTGTAGCCTAAGTCATCCCTCATCGTCTGATAAATTAAATATCAAAAACCGCAACCTTTATCGTAGTTTGCTTCTTGCACGTTGCGAAACCACACCTTATGCATTTGGTTGATTAACTTGTGCAAAGAACGTAACTTGCACATCCTCCTGCAGCCTTATTTAAATGCACTTGGGGTTTTTTCTGGAATACAAATGACATGCCAACCTCGTTAGAGCACCATTCCTGGTCTCACGAATCAAGTATTAGTAGAGAAGCAAAATATTTGCCTTAATAAACACGCTGCATGTGATACAATTGAGCTATAGCCAACTAAGACAGAAAAAGCAGTTGAATATCGGCGAATGATAAAAATATGACGATGCGATCAGCCAGCTCGAACGTTATATTAAGCAAATAGTGCAAGAAAACATGAATAAAATTTGTATGTAGAATAACTTAAATGATGGGAGCTGTGCTGCATGTATCAAGGCAAGAGCGATAGTTAAAGCAAAACCACTCAAATTTTACTTAAACCGACAGCCACGCGATACATTAGGGATAGCGATAGCCACACGCCCAAATGATAACCACGCAAGCACTCAGAGGTGACATCTAAAACGTGGTGCCAAAGCAAATAAAATCTCGTAACACTATTACTAGGTGTAAAACTTTGTGCGTAGTAGATTGTTGACGATACGATAGCGCTTAAACTATTTCAAGAAATCGGCAAAGATTCGAGAAAAGGGCTGTAAGGTAAATTAATCGTCCACTAGACAAAATCACTGGCAAGATGCATCACTTTCGAACTGCTGCTAAAGTAAAACGATATTTTGAAAGGCATTGTGTTAGGAGTATTAACAGTCTCTAAGATCTGTAGCGTTAAAAAGTTTACCCTTGGAGCGCCTTAGCTGAACCCTTAAACTCTTCCTTCCCAAAGCCTATCCATCCGTCGCACGTATCGTGCCCCGTACACCTACAGCTTTGTGAACAGACACACTGCGTTCAACATGGAACGTGAAAATTTTTAAGGCATTTGATCTTGTACGCACATCTGCTTTGCTTAATTGCTCTGCCCAGATACACTTTCACACTTATCACCCGTCAAAATGACGAACGCAGGTTAATCAGGTCCAATCCACTCCACTCTTGTAGGAGATGAAAACGAACAGGTTAAAGCCTTCAAGACCCCTCTGATGTGAGCAAAAGGCCCAATTTATTAGGAACTTATTTTAGAGGAGACCGTGTAAATTGATAAACACCTGCGACATCAATAACGTGACATATCAAACGTGCCACACAATTTAGCTTCTAGGGTTGGGCGAAAATACACCTTGGTGAAGGCGACCCGACACGCTTATGTTTTTGTAAGGGCTACGACTCAGCCCTCAGTAGCGAATCCAAAGCTTCATGATTTTACTAATTGGTATGAATTTCGAGGAAATCTGTCGGAGTCTGGCAAGATAAGTAAATACAATGTAAAAAGTATCAAGCAGTGATCAGTGGTCACTGTACATGGTAAACCCCGTAGTCGTGCATCGTGTTTGCAAGCATTTTAACTAAGCCCATTCGCAAAGATGTAACCACTCTGTGAGCTTCCCTGTACATGGTCTGCTTGAAATCCCGTGCATAGTTTTTAATCTCTGAGCATGTGATTGTGTATTTCTCTTCAAATAGTGCCCAAAAGGGCATGCAAGTAGATCTCGAGATAAAATAGAGAAGTTGAGAAGGTAAGGAAGTAAAATTATGGCAATATTCCCGCACAAGAGCGCCATGTAGTAATATCGCTAAGGAAAGTTTTCTGGCACCTTAGTTGTTCAATATGCTGAATCAATTTATGGATGTTTCCGGAGTCATAAGGTGGCATTGAAGTCCACACTTGACGTTTTTCGCTCCGAAGCCATCCCATATCTGTAGTTCAAAAAGTTTAAAGCGCTTTTTGTTTTGTTTTATTTGTGATTAAGCTTTTTAACGAACCACTGCAGAATGTTGCCAAAGGTTAAATAAAGCACTACCCCAACGCATTTGACAGAGCGAACAATATTGGTGTTGCACCTACACAGACAAGCCATCGTTCACAATTATATTGAATGTCTCTCTGCTTCGAGAAAGGTAGCATTCGCCAGTTTTCTTGACTTTCACGGTAAGATGGTCCACTTTAAGGCTGTTGGTTGAGATGCTATGGATGTAAATTGGTTTCGAGCGTGTTATTTGTGCACTTAGCTGCAGAGACACTGTGGTCTAATGTCAAATCCATTTCCAGCATAGCACAAGCCTTAGAGAGTAGCCACAGACTCTCTTGACTGCTTCCTTATGTTCCGTTCTTATTCTGTTTCCATAGTGATGCACAATTCATTCCAAGACACGTATACAACAACACCGGTAGTGGGCATGCGTCTTTCCATGCAAGCATGACCTACAACGTCCCATAAGGAAAATTGGACCGGCAAGTTATGCCTTCAATTTGATTTATTTGCCCGAATTATCTGTTTAAATTGAGGCAATGAGCAACTGAACTACTGCTGGTCCTACATCTAGGCGCAATTACAAGTATTCGCAGCACAATACCGTAATTTAACCAGCAATAATAACATGGTGCAAAAGTTTGGTTTAGAATGTGCAGTATCTTTTTGACCAGGAGGTCAATATGACAATTTGCAAAAACAGGCAAAATGCAATTTAACTCGTCATCAATACTACAGAGTAAAAATGGATGCAATGACAAGAGCCTCGCAACAGGTCTGTCTACGCATTCTTTCAGCCAAAACCTGTGCCCATAACCTGAATCGGTTTTACAGCTTTATGACCCGCTTGTCACCCCTTGCACTGCCATATTGTCCTAATTCCATCTTTATCTTCCATTACTGTGGTCTGGTGCATTCGATATGCAACTCTCTGATCACCTCTGTTGCTGCCACTATCTACTTTCCGAGACCTGATTTGCCGTGCCTTATGCAGCATGCAAAAGCAACATTGAGCCGCATGACAGTGGCATGAAAACAACATCGTCTACTTCTCCACACCTCTAGATGAAGTGAATGGCAATGAAGTGAATGAGGAAGAGCGAAGGATTTTGCGATGCCTAAAGTCACTCGCGCGTGTGGAGGTTTTTTCTGTGATTAGGTATCATGGCGCAGGCAAATCCTCCAGGAAAGAGGAAGAAAGAGGAAAGCAAAAGGAAAGCTCTTCTTCTGTCTAATCTGCAAACCTGTCTTTTTCGATTGGTCGAACATGTCACAGCGCATGCAGACACACACGACAGCGAAGAGCTGCTGCTGATCTCACTGTCGTCGATCATTCATTGGCTATATTTTGCCCATCTGACACTTAAGAAGTTGCTTAGTCCCCATTCTTGCTTTAGCCAACATTAAGAATGATGTTTTACCACCTGCATTGTCAAACAGCGAAAGTCCGTGACATTGTTTCTGTCGCTTTGGGCAAGGGATTGGAGACACTTTTACCCAAAATTTACGCGTTGGCCTTAGTAAGAGCCTGTGCTATGCATTTCTACGTTGTAGTAAACTGACGACATTCGATCAATGGTAGTAAAACGCAACGTCTTCTTGCATTTTGGTCAAAATGGGCAGCAATCAATCAAAAACGCTTACCAAATATGCCTCTTATGTTGATGATGCCACGCCAGTGCCTTAGAATGCTGAACTGAATTATGCGATAGGAAATCTTACTCATTTACAACTGCTGTTGTTCAAACTTATTTTTAAAAGACGTACCATTGCAGAGTACTAAGCGAAAGTCCTAAGTTATGCTACAAGGGCTTTGTTCGATGCCGCCATTCACTAACTACGCCGATTAAGTCAATGAGGAAAAAGACCACGATTGCGGCAAATGAGCTCAATACCTTACACATAGTGCTTTAAGACCAGTTTAGATTTTAAATAATATCCCGCTTACAGCTTCGTACCCCATCTCTTTGCCTTTCCACAGAACCGTTAGCGACGTAAATATCTAAAGATGGGCCAGATACGTCGACATGAAAGCCTACTAGCTTTTTGACATTTCACTATATTATCTCGTTTGTTGTGATACTTTAAGCACCATGGTCATCTTAAGCTGTCTTTACATTTACTTTTGCACTCAATGATGCAGCAAGGACTCAAGCTATTGGAAGACAATTAAAAAAAATTGACTTTGCAGTTAAGAGTCGGTTTTGACTTTGCCCAGTGCTCTCATTACATGGGGTCAAACAAGCCTAGATTTTGTCCCACTACTGAATCATTAAATGGATGACGCATTCTGATATGATAAGAAGGAGAATCAGTCTGCTACAACAAGAGGGTTTGTGCCGCCTTTCATGCCTTCACCTTAAAGTTCGCTGTCCGCAAGTCGAGTAGTTCTTTACCCGAATCCTGATATGAGATAGAGGAATGCAGCTACCGAAACGGACAATGGCACAGATGTCCACAGACTCTGATAGCTTATAAGGTCACGTGGGGTCACGTAAAGGTTGTCTCACGTTTTTTATCTACAGCCCTTGTTATTCGGGGTGCTGGCCAGGTGACAGTACAAAGAGACGATGCCTCTAACCCTAACCCTAAGGTCTTAGCAATCGATGCCCTGACTATGTCCAACCTCCAAGAGATCACCAATCTCACGTCGCCACCATCGACAAGACTAACCGTATCGGAAATATTAACTGCTCTACTCTTACGGCCACGCATTCCTTGCTCATTCAACGTGGCTTAAACTAAGATGCTTTGCATTGACTCATGCTAACTGCTTGCATCGCTATCGTTGGCTGATGGTAATCAAAGCCTGTCCAACCTGGCCATACCGTCAGCACCATCGATAACAGACTGCACAAACCCACCAGCTGCAGTGATTCTTACGGTGGTGATTGTGAATGCAGAGTCAAGCAGCAGGTTGTGCGATTCTCTGATTTAATCCATAACAAGCGATCTTAGCCGAAGCCATTGTGCAGCGAAACTACGTGTAGGGTGAGTCACGGCACAACACAAACACTGCAGTGACGACCTGAACATTTGCTTGCGGCCGATTTCGTCCATGCGTCAAACTCTGTATTATGGGCGCAGTACACGGTACTGTTGATTAGATCTGACTAACCTATCAAAAGGCTAGAAGTTGCGTAAAATACCAAAATAATAAACGAACTCACAACACAAGGCCCGGAGACAATATCTTACATTTGATAAATGCATCTCATACAGAAATGCTCTCCATTCTTTACAACAAAGAAGATTCTACTTTCATTTCAATTATTAATCCTTAACTCGTAATTCGTTTTCATGCAATAGTTACAGAGGATAACTAACAATTTATTTTCACAGTGATTGATAATTCAGAGCAAGCATAAAGTTTGCAACCTTCCTTCTTAGCTTCCATGTTCCCCGTTGTAAATCCCACCTCATGTTCAAAGTTAATAAACATGCTATGAAAAGGCATATCTTTTCGCAACCTCATCACAAAATTTAAGAATTATTAAAGCAAAATATTTATTGGAGGAATACATTAGATCTCACATAAGCGTGACGATTGATACAAAGGAACTGGTCATCTAAAACAATAAAAGGATTGCATTATAAGGAACGAAAAAATTGAAAATAGTGCCATACAGCGCGTGTCTAAATGTGTTTGTGCAAATTAGCGCATTCGGAAGTAAGGGAGAAAAAGTGCTGACGCATTTGACTACGCGACTCGTTACAATAAACTAAATATGCGTAAAGTCATATTCAAAATCTATGCAGGGCATAACTCTCAATGCAAAAGCCGCGTTTCTTACACAGAAGTGGGCGAAGCTATCAAAGCAGTCACCCGAAATTTTCTATAAATCATAGTTATGCAGCGCAGCGAAAGCATAGGAAATGGTACAATCAACACTGGCAAGGGCAAAAATACACTATATCAGGTGGCACTTAGGCAAACACTGAGTAGCGACATCCAAAACACTATGATACACTTGCAGCAGCCTGTGTAACTCTTTTCAAAATTGAGCGTCATGGATCAAAGTGCTAACAATGCAATAGCTTACTCATCTTTGAGCGCATTAACTATTTTAAAATCGGATAGACTAACATGGTGTGCTATAAAATTGTCCAAGGGCGAGGCACCTTATTATTCATGGTCCTCTAAAAAAGGGAAGAACACTTGGAATTACAGTAGCATGAGTTATAACAGTCGTTACGACTTGTGGCTTATAAAAGATCTACCTTCAAGGCGCTTCAATTGAACTTTCAATTTTTTCCCTCCCAAAGCATATCCATCCATTGCGCGTATCGCGTTCTGCGCACTCGCGGTATTGTCGTAGCTGACAAAACCTGTAAAAATGGACACACCGCGGTTAGCAGAGAACGTGGCTGCATAAAGGACAATTAACTAAACATGAGTACCTACCAAAGCCCTTGCTTTGGCCTGTCGTTCTGTCCAAAAATATCTTCACACTCAATACTCGCCCAAATGGTGTAAACAGATCGTGTAAATTCTTTTCACTACATTCCTGAGGAATATGGAAGATGAATAGGTTGGAGCCTTTTGGGCCCCTCCTCACTGATTTCCGTCCGACGGGATCTTGGTGAGCAGCCACTGCTGCTAAAAGGCAAAGGAAGATAATGCATTCAAAAGAATTTTTAGACATGAGAAAATAGAAGGAGAAGCATAGACCTACCATGTCCAAACTGGGGATTGATGCACACAGGTGGGTGGGTAGCTAAAATTAACACACGATGATGAATGGCTATAAAGGCATAATTTCCACAGCAAAGGACGGCAAACGACAACTCACCTGCGCTGTTATAGGGAGGGCCTGGCATTGTAAGTTGCACATTCCAACTCGGGTAAAATTGGTTGGTTTGAAGTACCTCAGTAGCAAGATATTGCTGTTGCTGCTGCAGCATGAACTGCTGAAAGTTGTGTTGAGCCACCATAGATGCAATGTACTGCACCACTAAGGGATCATTTTTTGCGTTGTCGGTTACAGCAGCAGCTGCAGGATTTGGCCATACTGGGAACGAAATCGCTGCACTTGGCAGGATCTGTGCAACTGCTGCGGAACCCTGCAATGGTAGAACAGCCCTTTCATCTCAGTCTTTGCCTACATATGTAACCTTCAGAAGCATTTTAGTCGTCAGCGACTAAAACAGGCCTTGCGCATATAGTAGAAGCATAATTTCCTTAGCTAATCCTCAAACGAATGTGCTTACGGGTTGTAGCGCCGGAAGACAATGGCCGAGGTCACAACCAAGTGGAGCGGTAACGGCCATGGGGCAATTTATTTGGAACTTTGTAGTAAGCTGTGCAACATTATGACCTCCGAGAGAGATCACAGCTGGAGTCGAACTTGAGCTCGATGGTAGCATGTAGCCGTTGAGTAGAGGCATCGATCCAACTACTTCCATGTTTCTTTCGTAAGGTCCATCAGTACCCGCTTTCGGCGGAAAATTATCTGAGCTCTATCAAAAAGCAATCATTGTTGTTAAATACGAAAAGGCATGGATATTTCACGGCCGTACTGCAGCTCAATTCCAAGTACTTACGGTTACTGAGGAAATTCTATCTGCAATAGTCAACGGGCTAGGTCCTCTTGGGCCAAAGGAGTCCTCCGAGGCACGATCTTTGGTTTAATTAAATGTAATTGTAAAATAAAGCAAAAGTGACGTCAGTGGAAAAAGAAAGCATGAAAAGCATTTTCTAACTTCACGGCCTCCTAAACTTGCATAGCAAGCCCTCCCTTTCAGTAGTAGATAGGCTTTCCTATCTAATACTGACGAAATCGGTCGTGACTTTCCTGCATTAACGTCAGCCACAACCTTAAAAATTGCCTTGGCTGAGCTAACCTAGGAGCTCGCATTTAAATATCAAAAAGGTAATAATTTTCAAATGTGTCACTTCGCTAAGTGTGTACTACTAACAAACTGGGGTGGATAAAACGGGGTTGGGGCACATCCCGCTCTTGGTGGCTCTCCTAATAGTACCGCCAAAACATCAACGAGTACAGAAGATAGGTCAGCCAATTCTTGCTTATCACTATCTTATTTTTAAACTGCAAAGTGCCAAAAAAAAGGGAATAATTTGGCGACTGCACGCAGAAACCGGGTGGTTTCATAAAAGAATGAAGTTTATAACCCTAAGAACATACCATTTGACAAGGACACTATAAATGTAAAGCACTCACTGAAACTTCTGTCCTCCTGAACTTGAAATGCAACAATAAAGATAGAATTGGCTGATTCCGCTCGACGATCCATGCGTGTAAAAATGCAGTGCAATGAACGATTCAGGACTACGTGTCACCCTAACACGAAATTTGGACCTGAGTGGTGCTGCTACTACTCAGCCTTGATATTTATACATTCTTTGGTGCGTCCGTTATCCATATTCTAAGCGCTTATTCGCCAATGGATGAATCACAACTCCTGCATTATTGGTTGGGAGTGATCAATGAGAGAATGAGGCATCTGATTGGATATGCCGATGAGTCTGCACAACTATTGGACCAGCGCTTTGTGCCTTACGTTATGGATGAGCAAGTAAACTTTCTACATAACATTGACCCATTTAGTGCAAAAACTAGTGATTTTTATCGCCTTTGACATAATATTAATATTAATATTAATGTCGGTTTTATATGACTTTACCCAATAAATGGGTAATGAAATGCCCTTTTGTGATGATTTGGCGCATAAACGTGGTCTACGATGGATAAGAATCTTAAGTCAGCTGCTGAATTTGATAATGTCTCATAACGAAAGAAACGTAATGGCATTTGATGTGACACTTATTTTATCCCTTAGGGCGGACTAATTCACATCCACGTGAATTTTACCTAAGAATAAGTAGGACAAAATTGGGTGGACCATTTGTGGGACCTTTGATTCGGCTTCCAACGGCAAAGTACAAATGTGCATTATCTCGAGCAATTCTTGCTAATTTGAGGAAGCAAGTTAGTCTAAATTTAGAAAAGGGAGTGTGAAAGGATTCAAACACAGTGATAGGTAATCACGGCTGGTAATAAACGCCTTATTTTTGCAAGGAAATTCTGATGCGGATTACAGGAACACACTCTTTGGATTTAACCGCACCAGAAAAATTTTCTTCACACGATTTGTGTGGAAGCATCTTGGTATTTATCTTGCACAAAAGACAAAGGTACTTCCATCTACGCATACATTCTTCTATCTAAACTAGTCTAGGAGGACGTCAAACTTAAAATTACCTGAAGCTACGGCATTTTCATGTCCAGCTTGAAGCATCTAACATAACTTTGAGTTTGATATAAGGATGCCATCTTCGAGCCGAGATCAAAATACGCCTGGCAGGATCTGTGGGGTGTTACCTTTATCCAAGATACTTTAAGAATTTGTTCATCTGATTTATGGTACAAGGTTATGCGTGTTGCTCGAGTAATCGATTGTAATTAAAGATCGTAAATAGCTTTTCCATCCTAAGTTAGGCGCATTTAAGTCCCGATTATAAGAGAACCATAAGTCTATATCCTTTGTTTTGAAAAATTCAAAGAGTGGGATTTATCTTGCGACGTGCACAAGTACTTATTTGGAATTGATTTTCCTTTTTTGACAAGATGAACTAGGTAACGCTTAATGGCATTTCGCTTTAGGATAATAAAACCACGGTAATTAGACTCATAATTCCACACAAATTATCTCTACTGATGAAACACTGTAAAAATGCTAGTTGGAGAGACTTGTTAAAGTCATTTGATGACTGATTTAATGCGCATACTGTGATAAGATTTTGCCTGTATTGAAGAGAGAACGAGATAGCACCTATGACGAGACACGGGTAGAGTGCTGGTGAGTAATCGAGAAGTCAACCAGCTATGCAACCACTTAAACTTCATTCATTTCGTTATAAAACTAATTTTGCAATGCTTTTACGTAACTAATCATGAACTCTAAAGTTGAGTTGGAAAGAAAAGTGACCTTTACTGAAGGCAAAATGGGTAAGTTTTAAGGGAGGAACAAAGGCAAAGTCCTGCAACCCAAAATGAAACGTCTATTTCCTGATATCGATGCAGCGAAACACACGACAAAATCCACCATTGCCAGATTAGGATCATGTAGAAATTTCGTCAAAATTTTGCCTCAGCTTACATAGCGGTAGTCCTATACACAATTTGTGCCGGTTCATCTAACATCATAAAGAAAGGCCATAAATTCACTCAAAAATCTACTGATTGAGGCTAGCTATCTTTAAAAATTAATCGTTTTTTCTCTATGGAATAGGATAATATTGGCCTAAGGGTAATATGCAGTTAATATTTCAAAGGATGCGACTCATTTTGCAGAAACACCCAAGACTAGTGGCGTTACATACTTCGAAACTACAACCTTCGCCAAAACTTAATTTTCGATGGCCGCCTGTGTTAGTATCAACTGCATTTGGAAGTGGTGCTACTTTGGAGTGCACAGCCCAAGCGCGCTCCGACTTTTACTTCAACTGAGGTCATCGGTACTACGAAGTAGAGATAGTTGACATTTGAAGTGGACTGCAGCACACGTTAAGCCTAGCTACAACACACTGAACGCATTTTTAATTCACGGCACTTGCGTGGCACCTCTGGATAACCTGTATTAGCTCCCTTTGAAGGTATTTAAAAGTCAGGCGTCGCGCTAAGTGGTCATTGTTGGTAACCAACCCCGTATTTTCCCTTGGAGTTTCAGAGGCATTTGAGACTTTACAATCACACTCAACCAGCATTAATTTGGCCATATAATATTAACCTCGGAAGCTGTGGTAACCTTTCTGACCGAGAGATTAGTGTTACGGAAGTGTGGCACACTAGTAAAAAATGAACACCAGACCAGCATGACTAGTGTTGCGTCCCATCCAATCCTCCACCATTCAATCCATCAATCAAGCTTAGCTAGATTATTTCGTTGATAGCAATGAGATGGGCCTTAAAGTCAGAGGTGATGGCCGTTTGCTTAACATTCTCAACATAGAAATCTGTGGTTGTTCGAGTTTAGCTAAAGTTCCGTCTGGATGTCTCATGACAATTATTCACTGCTGGCATGGTTTGGATGATATTGATTACTGGCGACCAGCTGCGTCTTTATCCGCCATTGCGGTATTACATCACGCTAGGTAATAATCATGCCTGCAGTGATTTTTGGACTGTCCTTCTCAGGTCAGAGGGTCGGACCAAAGTCGAATCAGCGAATTTCGTGACTGCGCCTATGACACATACATATTTAGTAAGTTTTGCAGACAGGCACGAACTTTGTCATTATTAATTAAGGTAGAGTTTATTGTAACCTGTTCAATCACGATTAGATCTAGTTGCTTCCTTGCAAATCATCCCTGTGCTTGTGTTAATTTGACGAAACCCAGATTGGTTTTTTGGAATCAGCTAGATGGTCACCAATTTAGGCGAAACATGGATCAGACCTAGCTTCTGCTTCTGCTGTTTAGCCACAAATGAAAGGGTGAAGGAACTAGTTGCTTGAATTGCACCTAATTGCGGTTCGATTGCTTTCCCTGTATTTATGCGAAGACAATGTCTGTTTTAAAAACTCAGGAACAGATGTGTGAGGTGGACATGCGAAATACCGGGCGCATAAAATTTACCTAAATACTGCTAGTTTGGCTTCTAAAGAGCAGCATGAATTCCTTGTCTGCGCTGCGTAGAGGTCTGTTCAGAGCCGTGACTTGGTGTACAATTAGATTTTATGGGTGGAGACGGGCACCAAGTCTATGCTGTCTGCAACCCAATGCATGCTAAAAGTGCAAAGTTTATGGCGGACACAAAAGTCGATGCGTAGCGAGAAGTGCAGGCTATATTCACTCTAGACATTGCCTTTAACGTTGAACTCAATAAGCAAAACTTATCTACTGCTGTAATTAGTGGATGCAAATGCTTAGATGAACATCGTGACAATGAGATGCAACTCACGATGACGTATTGTTAACCTGAGGAATAATATGAGGAAGGGATTGGATTCTGTAGGTAGTATCTCCTACTTGGAGGTAAAATGGCACAGCGCCTGTGATGGGCACGAGCATAACGCTAGTCGGTATTTAAGGAGTCACGAAGACGTGCGACACAATGAGCCGCGTATGCTTTGCTATTATATTCACCTCAACGTACATGTTTGTGTTCTTTTCGTGGGACTACCCGCGCTCTGCCGAGTTGGTCTGGGCAGTAAATTGACCTTTACTGGAATTAGAATAGGTGAGCTTCAAAGGAGGGATAGAATTGGGGTCATAATGTGCCTCATGAAACGACGGTTTTTCAAAATCAATGCAAAGAAACCCGTCTTGATGCTCATTTACCAAATGGTAATTTAGCAAACCAGCAGAGCAGCGGGGTTATATTTTTGGTTGCTAAACTAGGCAACTTACCGGGAACTCTATCGTTGATGGAATTAGGACCTATAAAAGCGTTATTGAGGATGTAATCTTCAAAATATTATGCATCGATTTTTCCAGCATCAGAAGAAAAGGTCATTGATTTTGAAAATGAAGGTGCGCAGAGGTAAGCCAGCTTTAAACTGCAAGATAGATTGCCTTTGCGAGGCAGGGTAGCACTAGACCTAGGACGAGTTTGTAGTTAATATTCTTGGTCAGCGCACGCCATTTTATATGATGTCATCCAAAATTAGTGTTATTGCGCATATCAAAACTGTAAGAAACTGCTTTAGCACCTGTGGTTACCTGTGCCACCATCAACAACGGTTCAGGGTAGCGATCTCTTGAAATGTAAGGACAAAAAGTGCTTCAATCCTAATTGCGAATGAGTCCACAAGCATTTGATATTTGGGATAAGTCGAAGTGCATATTAGGCGTTTCAGTGATTGCGGCACTTGTGTAACACCTCTGCGTGGCCCTTATCAGCTTTTATTAATGCGCGACTCACTTTTTGCAAAGTGAACTGCTACTAGCTTCAATGAGTAGAAAGAGTTGCTCACGGAAATTAAATGCTAATTAAAAGGTGACCCATGCCTTCCGCCTGTCAATCGATTGTCTCGACCGTTAATATTTTGTACACCACAAAATGTCAGGAGATATGGGCCGAATCTTAAACAGATCCGAAGCATTCGACTCCGGGACACTTTCATGCAGGGCATCTTGAAAGTGAGGCACATATTGTTGGTCTGAAAGGAATGTCTAACATGCGTTCTGCAAGATAACTTCCTCTTCAATCAAATGCGCTTTAGCGACTTCGAATGCTGTATTTGCAAGCTTTTATAGAAATATCGTATTGGGACTTATGAGGGCAGTCGTGGCTTTGATAAAAGTTGCGATCTCTCAATCCCTTTAACTGAAAGAGATCGAGTAGACATGAGACACGGCAGAAAAATTACGACATGTTTTTCAAAGTTATAAGGCGATTCTTAAAACATGTATCAAAATAAAAATTCTTAACCAAATTTATCAGTTCGCCTGCTCGAACTTCGTGTTCGCATCGGCATTATTCCTTGACATTTCCATTTACTGCCACATGTTTTACGAACAACCGCAAATGAAGACGTTTTCCAAGCCACTTGTATTTCATTCAGTATCAAAAAACTTCTATTGAATTATCCGTTTAGGGTCAAATCTACGCCATCAGCCCTTAAAATCATCAATAGACTCATTATGACTTATGTCTACTAGACGATGAGCATTCTGAACACTGTTTCATGGTCTCAGAATGCTTTAAACCTTCTTGGAAGCCTATACCTTCAATTAAAAAGGAGTAATAGTGCAACATTATGGTAAGAATGCTATTAGAACTTTGGCACAGTTCAAATAGTCTCCGACAAATTTTCCCATTTCGAGAGAGATATAACGGAAGCACCTGAGTGGCATGCCTTCAAAGCCCAAGGCTCCATAATAGAATGCGGGTGCAAGTCTACTGAGATAACTGTGTAGGTAGACGCTGCAACCCTGCGTTAGTTTTGTCAGGCTCTCAATAACTAGAGGTTCAGATCTATCATTAGCATCAGCAGCGCACATCAACATACCCTGCGACTCGATACCGCGCATCTTGACAGGTTCGAGATTGCATAAAAAGGTGCCCATTAATCCGTGCATACTCTCAGTGGTCACATGTGGCACGAGGTCACTGACCACGTTGCGGAGGTAGTCTTCACCCAAATTCACCTTACTGAAAGAAAGAGGAAGGAATTGCGATGCGAAATTCAAAGTTGAGAAAGGCCCCTAATTCTCTGAGCAGCACCCACCAAAGTGAATTTGAGACATATAAGGATCAGATACTGATGAATTTTGCGAATGGCATTATGTTTACTAGTTGCAAGCCACTAAAATTTTTTATTCCCATCATTACTATACCTGCATTATTATGTCAAGAAATGCCTTAGAACCTTGAATATACAGCTTAGACCTGTTCAACTGGAGATTCGAGATATTAGCTTTCTCACGAAGCTAATTTTTACAGAAACACAAAATAGCGTAATACTACTCACCCACTTATCAACCAACACATTCGCGCCATCGATTATGATTTAGTGAGTAGACGACTTCTAAATTATAGACACTGCTAAACGTTTGTCTCCTAGTGCTTCCCTGTCAACTGGGACAATGCGTGACGCCATAAGTTATACTTCAACTATCGCACATATTTCTCCGTGTGTCATAGCGGCGAAGCTTAGCATCTGTTCAACAAAAGAAAGGTTGGCAAGAAGAGTTGGTGAGGGAAGTAGAAGAAGGGTAAGGAGCACATAGGAAGTGAATATAAGGGAGTGAATTCAAAGGCAAAGGAGTAGGGAACTGGTAATCGTGAGGCAGGTCAGGAGGTTAGGGCGTCGTCCTTATAGCGTGGGTAACGAGGATTTGAGCCTTTCACTACGTATAACAACTTCCTACTCCCACTTTTAGTCCGATTTACTGTGTCTTGCTCTCTAGCATCAAAGTAGGCAGTACGCCCATACTTCTTGCTGCTAGGTATTGTTAGACAGGCATGGTATTGCCACTGAATCAACGACTACTGCTTCCCCCTCCACCTTTTCCTCCTCATCGCCATAATTTGCTGTCATTAGGCAGCACGCCTCCTTCTCATACCGACCCATTCTTTGCAAAGTTAATCGGTAATGCTGGCGCTCTTGTAAGTATTAACCACTTCTACGTCTGTAACAGTGGTAGAGACCATGTTTGTGAAGCGACATCGTAGCCGGTGATGGTGGACGAGGAGGAGTGTTTGCCATCATACCTGTCGTGGTGGTAACAGCAGTGGCGATACCGCTACGTCGTGATCAGAATTAAGAATTTTTCGTCTTAAAGCCTGAGCTAGGCACTTGAGAGAACCTCAAGAGGTCGGCTGTATGTTCTTCTTCCCACTCATTTATTTATTGCGTTTGCTACGATTAGGTCACTCATATATTAGTAGAGCAAGAACAAGATACCAGTTGTTCAATTGCTGCTTTCGATACTATGTATAGTCATTTGCACTGCCATTGCAGCTCGGAGCAACATAAAATAGCATCTGCTACCACGGAATGATACACGTTGAATGTGTGATGATTAACTAAATTTTGTCGCTTTTATCTTCCTACATGATGCGTAAGCTAGGTGGTAAGCGAGTCATCAACTGACTGAGTGCATGAGTGGTTAGGTTAGTGAGCGCAGTGAAATGGGAGAGGAGACGGCGTAAAAGGTGTCGTACTGGGATCTGAACGTAAAAACTTGCAACCAAAGCGCGGTATCCTGGCCACCAGACCATTACAGCGCTGAGTGCGACACAGTGGCAAAAGGAGGCAGGAGTGTTATTGATATCAGATTTGATAACTGTGCTAATGGTACTGAAGCAAGAGGTTAAAGGTAAAGTTGTCTTCTCAATCCACCGACAGAATGTTGACCATGATCTTTACCGTATCGCACTTCTCTTCTGTAGGTACAGAGAGATTACAGTGTAATGAGGGTGATTAGGTGATAATCATGTAGAGCGATAAATTAAAAAGTAGTCAGATACGTAGAAATGCTACAAAGTAGGGATACAAATTTAGTCTATCATCAAAAACTCAAAAACACCTAACTTCCACAAAGTTGGCAGCAGAAAATGTTGACATTCAGGTCCGAATTACGTTACTCCAACACCCGATTAAAACTAAGCCAAACTGGCTTCAAATTTGCATTTCAATTCCTCACTGCTAGTTGGAACCAATTCTTAAAATCATATCCTGTTAAAGTGATGGTAATCAATTAAAGCGAAAAGCACTCCAGATCCTCTGCACTAGCTTATTCACCACCAGAACTTTTTGAAGAAAACTGGCAAGCACGAGTTTTACCGCCACACTTAATTTCTATGCTGACTAAGAAAGATTGGCTCTAACCGCAAGCACAGGCAATGTTTTCTTCCAGGCAATTAATAAAACCCTCAGCCCTTACCCTGGAGTAATAGCTTAGGCAGAGCTACAAGGGCAATCGATTTTCAAAAAGAAGCATTTACCAACTCATCTGCAATGCACACATCTGAAATCAACTGATGGCCATCCTTCATAAACATTGTTCCGTATAAGCGTACGTTGGACATTTGGGGCTAAAATCAATTTTTCTTGCCAATGGATGAACAAAGACGATTGGTAATGTCGCTAGCAGATCACCCATAATGAGGACTCGTGTGGCAGTGCCCACAAAAGCGAAGTTTAGTTAAGCAAACCCCTTTGATGAGAGGTGGTTGACAAATGCAACTCGCGTTTCGAAATTCACATCAACTAAAGAGTCACAACCTCGACCGCAATGACTCAGTTATGATATTGCTGTTACAGTATCTTCACATCTAGCCAGTGAATTGTTTCCAAGAGCCTGGGAACAAGTCGAAAGAGGTAAGTGCATGATCTGTTTGAATGGGGATGAGAAGTTGGAATTCAACAGTTTTAGTTAAACTGACATTCCGCAGAGGTCAGTGAGAGGTCTGTTGAGAAGCTGCAAAGAAGTTTAACAGTTGTAGATTATTAAAATGATTCTGTGAACTCAACCCCAAAGATAATGCGCGTGGATACCTTAATGCATTTGAGGAAGCCATCGTTTATAAGGTTTATGTGGTGTTTTGATAACTTGTTAGAATTGTAGATATTTAACTCTCTGGTCATCAGTAAGCTGGCTAGGCGAGCTTCTCATTCTCCACAGGCTGTACTTATGCTTTGCTTTTGTAACATTACCCACGCTAATAGAAAATCAAGCCCTTTCACGTCAAGGATAGTAGTATGCTCACTTACGATCATTCAATTGTATCTGTTAAATGGGTTATTGCAATACTTCACTAACATTGTATTCTCACCTCCACGTTTGTCAATTATTTAAGAATATAAGGGCAATAAATAAAGTTTGCGTTCCTGTACATCGAAACATCAGTCGTTAACACCTATGCTCCAGATTTTGGCAATCGGAAAGGCGTTCAAGGTTCTTACTCTCGAAATGTCAATGCCGGTGTCATAACAAAAATACTATTCAGTTGACCACTCACCCCTAAAGATGAATGTTGCAGTAACGACGATGCGTTTCTGCTGCTTGCTTTTAATGCTCTGCTTTGCAGAGTTTTGCACTGCATTGACAAAGAGCCTGAATGCACATCTAAAAGATATTGAGAACTGGTTGAGAGGGGGGCAAAAAAGGTGAGAAGCCGAGGCTATGGAATAAAACAGGATGGGAAAGAGGAGAAATGGACATGGACAAAGTAGGATGGTTCTTCACAGTTTGGTAATGCAGCATTCCATATTTCGTTCTCACCCCTCCCATCTATCCCTCAACTAATTCACCTACCCTCTCATCTAGCCATCTGACTTAAAGATATTTATCTTTTAAGCAGCGCACTTAAAAGGGCTAAAGATGGTTTTCCTATCCATGTGATTAACACTGGATATCAGATTTGATACTATTAAAGAGCAGCACTCAAATGAAATAGGAAGGAGGTGGGGGATGGAAAAAGTAGCCCATGGAGAGAAGAGGAGAGGAGGAGGAGTTATTAGCATAACTTGCTACCAATTTCTACTGTAGCTATCTGATTTGGCCCTTTGACTTCTCCGAGGCGGCAGGCCGGATGGTTGAGTGGTGCTAAGATGGCGAGGGGGGAGACGAAAGTAAAAAAAAAACAGGAGGCCGAACAGGAGGAGAAAATGGAGCAAAGGGGGACATTGACGGTTAACTGAATTAACGGGACGAATCCGCGAAGAGAGATGAGCAGCAGGATGCGAAACATTGCCTAGGCAATCATATCCGACGCTGCTGTGCGATGAACCATTTTAAATCCCACACGTGTGAGTCGATTAGCGGCATGTGTCATCGCGTGGTGTCTCTCAGCGCCATCTGGTGTTGGACTTAGACGGCATCCCTTGTGAGTGATTTGTGAAAGCAGACATCACTTTGTGTTGTTTTTACCTTGGTTAAATTCTGTGCATCATAGCGCATGCACAGGTGACAAAGGAGGATGAGACGGAGTACCAATTCTAATGTGCTTTGAAGGAAATGAGCTGCCTTGTCTAGACTGTTTTTCGTCAGCTTTTACCTGTGCTGCTTCCTTTTAGAAAGGAAGCCTTCCGGCAATTGGGGGCGACGCGATGCATGAATCCGGTAAAGACATTGGTGACTAACTCCCAGTAATCGATATGGAACTGGTAAGGGTGCGCTTTTGGTTCTTGTTCCCAACCGCATGCGTATAACCCAGGGATAGCAATAGAGGTGATTGCACCTCCCTAGTAGGGGAAGCTGCACGACTGCTAAGCTAAAAGCCACGAAAGAATAGTTGGACGAGAGACGAAGGTGAGACGTCCAAAGACGAGAAGTAGAGGAGAGAATTGAGAAGGGCCATCGTCGGAAGCTTCTGCACATTGCTGTGGCACTGCGTTCTCTATTCCCTGTCCACTTTTTTTCACATTTTTCTGAATGTTTTCGTTTGCTCATTTCTCTAAAAATATATTTCAGTGTGGCTCGGAGGAATGGGTTTCGTGGAAGGAATGTAAGCTTCTATCAAGCGGCAAACTCGAAGACGCTACCCATAGGTTGCCTTGATAAGTAAAATACACTAGTTGCGACGACGCACGTAAATGAGGTCAGTGAAGAGGAGGTTAAGATGAAGCAGGGGAGAAGGAAAAGGTGGTAGCATGATTAACTTTTAATTTCTATGATTTCTTTCTGTGCTGGCCCTTTGACGTCTTTTGAACGATATTGCAGAAAGCTGGGAGGTCACAGAGAGATTAAGGTGTAGGCGGTGGAAGCAAAAGATGCGTGGTTAACCGAAGGTGAGTAGGTAACGGTTTAGAGACTAAGGCAGAAATGAAAGTTAAGAAAATGGATTTAACGCGCAGTAACAGATGGCTAAATCCCCTAAGATGGCCAGGTAACGGTTTTCGAATCAATATAAAGGAGTCAAAATTGGGAAAGGTGACCACAGAATAAATTGAGGGTTTGATATATTAAGCAGATAAAGGAATGCGATGACGACAGTTGCATTAATTTTACAGAATTTTAAGAGGTAGAGCTTCCTAAAGAATGCAGTCTGCAAAATAAGTAAAGCTGCTTCTAAGACCATATCTGTGCTACTAAATGATCAGGCAGTCATGCAGCTAAATCAGTCATCTCAATGCTCTAAAGTGACTTGCAAATTATATTCTGTCCAAGAATTCGGCCGTTAAAACCCATTTGGCCCAACACGCAAATTTTCCGGTGTTTCAGAGTATGCAGCCAAGAACCTAGTTAGCATTGCCTTCAAAATATTGGCAGAACAAACAGGTATCTTGGATCTAGCTTGCAAATCGCTAAGGGTAGTTCAAGCTGCTATCACGTCAAAATGTTTTCAATCATTTTATGAAATAAAAAACTAGAGGTTTTTGTTTTTGGATCCTAATGCCGCAATGGAAAATGATCAACATGATCTAGAAGTTTCTCAAGGAAAAGGTGGGCCGAAATAAATCATTGCACAGAGTAAACCATAGTACTAAAAATCGTCTTCTTGAAGGGTCAAAGTTGCAAAAAGGATGAGCTCGCATTTAGCTTGGGTTGCTCTTTGTCAGTGATTCCAGCATTTGAATTTTGGTTCTCAAATCTGAGGACGACTGGAGCCTCTCCATTCTAAGAAATAAATCACTGTGATTCCTTTTGATAATCCGAGATTCCTAGTCACTAAGGCATTTAAAATTTGTAGCCATTTACCTAATAGCATTGCCTAATTAACAATAAGTGTTAGGCACTGCGAAAGATTTTATCATTAAAAGTATAAACTGTCAAATTCACCTCTTAGTCCCTTGTCGCTTTGTCGATTCAAAACACAGATCAATGCTTCTAAAACAGTTAGCAAGAAAATCGCCACATCTACTAGGTTTTCTGTTATACGTTGGCCTAAGAGGACCAGTAAAAGTTGTCACAGGACCTAAGAATCGCCATAAAGTGTCCAACCTGCGTTACTCTTAGATAAAAGTCGTCAAAATAAATCTGTTCCGTAAATTATGCTGCTCTGGCAGAAGCATAAGATTGCTTAAAAGTTTTTCATTAGTGACCGATCTGCAGGAAAAACCTTTTATTTCTAGGTTAGAGTCTGCTTTGGACGGCTCAAAACGCGAGTATATTTGCCAGAAATCTAATTAACAGGAAGTGCACGATCGGATTTGAACCAAAAAGTTAGTTTAATTTTGGAGTGGTCCTTCAAAACAATATAATGTGAGCATTTATAACGATAAAGCTGTTACCTATAAATGCAAGCATGCAGTCAAGTAACAACCATTTTAAATGCCAAAAAATTCAGGTTCGTGAAAGTTAAAACAAGTTAGATCGAGTTAAACTGACCTCTTAAATGTCCAAAAGACGTTTCACTGCCGTGAGTCAGAGGTAACAATCATTTAACTGCTCATGATACTTTGAGAAATTTAGCACTGTCTCACGCAAAATGTTTTAACTGTCCTTATGGAACGCATGAGCAAGCGCCATGCTTTCACTATGCTGTCTCATTGACGGCAGGATACCTACGATAAAGGTGATTGCAACTAACCTTTCCTACAAAAAGTGAGTCCGCATCAGAATGGTGTTCCATCTCCACGATTTCGCTCACCCGCATGCCGATGCGAATGATGTTAACGGACGAACCTTTATCTTTTTGTCCACCCGTTGGTAGAGACTTTGGTTTAGCACCACGAGGGAGATGCCTCTATCTGAGTTAAAAGTAGAGTATTGGTTGTTATCGCCTTCATGAATAGGGTGCATAGAATGCAACATAACACTCCTACTGACATGAAACAAATAGGTTGATAAGTTAATGTCTCCAAGACACCTTAAGTGTAAACGATGAATGGAAGCCGCTCCAAGTTTATGAATCAATTTAAAGGTAAGCATGGTTGACCGAATCCCCATCGTGAAGACTGAAAGAACAAAAGGCAATGCGTGGTCACCTTACTGGCCAGTATGCATCACAAATGTCATCAACCGTTTTGGACCCGGATAAAAAGAAGCTATTGGAAAAACGGAATGCTATCGAAATATAAAGCACGATTAGTTCCGCCTCTACGTGATAACAACGATTTAGTAGCAGCTATTCATCGCGTTGAAATGGGAGGAGGCTGACTACCATCAACTTCAGATCTATCGACACCGAATCTCTTTAATGGGTGCATATGAAAGACCGTGCAGCAGTGGCGATGGAAACGCCTCTTTAATGGCAAGTTGCATCTTGTCATTTAATGGCACAAACCACTTAGCAAGGTATATGCTTTGCCTACAAAACCAGGAAGGACCAACATTTGAATTCGCGAAAAAGGCATGACCTCCTAAAGTAGCATGTAATTGGATGTATCTTGCCACTTAGATAGCGATGAAGAACAAATACTTTTCGCGACAAATATATGCCAAGCATTTTAGTTTGCATCATAAAATAACAAATTTGACTGATCACTTTAAAAAAATGCAGCATTTTGGCCTGACTGATTTGCAGCATTATTGTACTCGTGAAATCTATACGATTGACAATATGACTAGGACGAAAATGGACCAAGAACAGTTAATTGCAACACTGGATTAATACAGCCTCAACACAAAACGCGCCAATTTTAAAGAGAAAATGCGATGAATGCAAAGCGCTATGACAAGAGTAACTAAACAATCCATTGCAAACTAGTCGAAAACTTAAATAACAAGATAATGGTGGATTTAGAAAGCAATATTAATAGTGCGATTTCGCGCAAAGCAACTCAGACATTTTTAATGTCAATCGCGATTTCTAAGGCCATTCATTCGCTCAAATAAAATCAGATTACCATAAAGATTAAGTGAGAAGAACGCACCAGGTTCGTTTCTTGGACGGGCCGGGATAAACGGAATGCTAGGTTTCGAGTTTTTGATATGATTTTTGCATGAAGAAGGAAAAGATAAAGTGTCTAAAAGATCCTGTTAAAAGTCGAATAAAAAGCAACTTTTAACCAACCATAGTTTCTAGACGATTCGATCTCTCCTTGTGGGCATCAATTTCTCGTTTGAACTGAGCATTGCTTGCAACATATGCTAGTTTAGCATGCTTAAATGCGCTTCCATCGCAATTGGCAAGAGGAAAGGCCCTAAGCCCGACAATCTCTGCAAGTTTCTCTGAGTCCATTTTCATCAAGATGAGGCCTAGGATTAGTTAAAACACACGTCGAGATTCTCGAAAGTTAAATTTAAAATGGAACCATACAATGAATTGGAAGGAAGAAGCATTAAGAAATAAGTTAGCGATACTGTTTTATCAATTAAATAGTTCAACCTAAATATGCATTCGAGGCAATAGCGATCAGGCAACAATGACGTTTCGACAACAAGGGTGACAGAAATCTGATATCAGTCAACTTACGGCCAGCTTCCTTAAATACTTGCCGTATAACAAAATCTAACAATTGGGTGCGCAGTTACAATAGTGAAACTAAGACAGGTGTCGAGTTCCGTTGAGCAGCAAACGACACCAATCTACATGCTCGAGTCCTGTAACATTATTAAAATGGAGTCATGCTTATAACAGCCTTGCTAAACACTAGATTGCAGGCAGTTTCTTCTAATTTTTCTTAGCTTTTTGCACTTTATAATTCAGGTTTTGGTTTACATCCAATGGCTGTTTGCTGCGTCAGAAAAGGCGGTTTATTTATCGTAAGTTTATTATTTAGATTTCAATGGCTCCGCTTTCAGGTTCTTATTTCGTTCCATTTATTTAGTCAAGCCATTTTGAAAGTCTGTAATTGCACTAAGTTTCTGATATTGTGAGACGTTATTTTAAGTTGCTTCTCTTAATCCTTACCTTATATTTTTCTCTCTTTCTAGTTGCAAAGCAATGAATTTTTCGCATATCAGCCAGCCACAATGACAAGTCCATAAAGAGGCGATCTCGTTCAATAAGCAGATTGCTAAGTGTGTTGGCGAAGTATATTACCAGTTTGGGTTGTTTCCTTTTGTCCGACTTACTTCGCATATCGCTGATCAGAAACTAAAGCATCATACTCCTTTTCAAGACAGCACGTTGGGACAATTTAAGCACTGACAATGTAAAAAGTAAGCCTTCAAAGCCTTTTAACATACTTCTTAGTTGCGTAAAGTCCAATGCGTCGTGGTGCTATCCTATTGTCTACGAGGTATACTTCCTTCTCACATTGCGTTGCACATGCGCATGATACTTGCGTCTCTTAAATATGCTTTGTAGGTCAGAGGTGGAAGGACATTTTCAACCTAGTCGTAGGGCAGCGTGGTCGCACTTCTGAGGTTGGCACATCCTCCTCCTTGAAGCCCCAATGTAGTTGCTCCATATCAGCCCTCTTCATATAATAAAGATGTCTATACCATCAACCTATTAATATTTCATACTGAGGATCGTAGCTAGCACTTTCAGTCTTCACCCTTCAGCTTCGCCTTACACATATTTTCTTACCAATTGCAGCTTACTACAAAGTACAGCCCAGAATTATTTGATGAATCTGAGTTATCGGAATAGTCTTCATTATTAAGTGTATTTAAAGAAGTCCATGGCAAATGGGTTTACTGAGGTCTGTGTATCTTTGCAATGAAAAAAGAGTAGTGGTTGGGAGTTGCCTTCACTCACGGCAACTTATTCGCACGCAAAAGATTATCGACCGATCAGACAAGGGTGGCCGACAAAGTAATCATAAGTTTACATGGCGAAAATTGGTTCTGATTACTGATGCGCCGACTCTGAACGTTTGTAATAATACAGACCCCGTCCTCAAATACGCAAGCCGCAGGATCATTACGCCTGCAGAGTCAAAAAATTAGTAAAAGCAAATTTCGTGTCACACTATGCAGGGTGCTCTTAGGTGACCGACAGCATCTTTCGAGGAATAGAGCTTGCTCTCGACGCGGCAAAGTTTGTTCCGTGACGTAAGAGTGTGTTGAATCTCGCTCTCTTCATCAATAAGCCTTTGTGACGTGAACTATTACAGACCTAATTAATCTTACTTCACGTCTCATCAAAGTGACCATTTAGACGAGTGCTATCTCTGACCTCAAACTTAATGGGTAAGCATTAATAGGACAATCACCAAGTTGACTGTAAATAAGTCTCTTCTTCCTTCCCTTTCGCTACCCTCCTTTCCAATACATACCCCCTTTCGGCCATCTGATTGCTGCTGTACAATTGCACAGTCACACTCGATGACGGCCTTTCAATTAGTAGTAAAAATTTGGGGCCAAGAGTAATAAGGACCCTTCTTCATTCCACTTGAGGGAGCAATTTTAATCTTTGAACGAATATTCAGTGCTGCATTGCTTTCATTTGCAAACATTATAAATGTTCGTGCTGGTCTCTGGATTTTATTCATAATAACTTATTCTCACTAAATAAAATGATGTAGACTTCAGCTGTGTTTGGGTTATTCAGAAGTATCAGTGTTATTGCTACGTTGCCGGGTGCTGTTGAAACCAGAACTCGCCATTTACATCCTTGTTTCGCTTTTACAACATTTTTTTTGGTTCGCTGCTCTTCGAACTATAACACAAAAATGTTGACTTTGTTAATCATGATTGCATGACAGCTTCTAAACCGATCGTATCAATAGAAAAAGTAGACTTATTTTCTAAAAAGCTGATGTTCCACTTTTTAGCATTTGTTGTTCATTTGACATGTTTTTGCTCTGGCTAATCTTAGTTGATTCATTGAGTTTCTTGGTTATCTGGATTCCCAAAACACCTGCAATGAAAGTGTTGACAAATACTGGGAAATGCAGGAAAGATTTCTTAGCTTCGACAAAATCTAAGGAGACTTCAGATACAAAAGGGTGCTCGCTTTCCTCTCCTTCCCATCTGCACACTATCGCGCCCTAAAACCTGCACAGGTGTCACTAACCCATCACTCATACCTATCTACATGCCATTACCGTCTTCTATAGCGGTTGCTGTTGCAAGGGTAGAAGGGTAGATGCGCCAGGCATTGGCGCTGATTGGTGATGATGGTGACAAGGTGGCACGAAGACTACGTTGGCAAATTAGTGGTGTGATTGTAGAGCGTCCGACTCTAGATGCGTGTTCAAATCACGTCAGGATCGGTGCACTTCATCCATCCTACCTTACCCTTCTACTCTGCTGCACCACATACAAAAAGCACTGTAAATGCAATCTGCCTGCCTACTCCGTGCTATCCAGTAGGGATGTAGGAGGGGTTGGCGTGCGAGTGCAGCAAATTGTTGCGGCAAGTGGGAACGAGATTTGTTTGCTATAAAATGGGTTGATCGTGGCCGAAGGAATTGATTAATTGAATATGAGATGGTTTCCAAGCAGTGAAATCCCAACTATGCACAAAGCATTGGGAGGCGAAGAAAGGAAGGCATTAGCCAAGCTACCATAGCTGCAGGGGCACTCGGATCCGCATTACTCTGAGTATAATCTAGACGCGCTATGTATTGCGTTGCAACAGCTCTATCTCTCACAGCCTTCGCCTTTCTAGTATCATCGATCCATTGCTTTGACACCAGCACACCGCTCCACTCCTTATTGCATGGCATGCCATGTCTGCTCCCCTACACTCACTCGGTGCAAGTATTCTTCTCCACATGGTCATCGTGTCGACACATCTGATGCAGTCTAACACCACGCCACTCAACTAGATGCGTTGCGACGCACCATATTTGTTTCCTTCCTGGGTGTTTTTTGTAACTGCATTCGATTGAATGTCACTAGCGTTTGCGGCTACAAGGTGGAAGTGTATAGGCAGCATTAACAAGAGGGCTTGAGAATGATGCGGATGAATTTAAAGTGATTGAGGTGAGCAAGTGGTTAGTAGTGGTAGTGGATGTGTGAAATCCTCCTGTAGATTAGGCAAAGGATAGAGGGACGTGGTTATAATGCGCTGGTCAAGAAGTAGAGCTTCCCGGAGGTATGATTATATCCTTCTTTTATCTCTCCTTTCCGTACCTTACTGCCTGCAGCCATTTGTCATTCCATAGGATTAGAGTGAACTCACAACTTTGTGATTCACTGACAGTGTGGCTTCATGGTGTAGTGATTATAAACCAGGACTTTAAGTCATGCAACCCTCTCTCATTCTTAACCCACCAACTACCTCTAAATATCGCCTTTAGGAAGGAAGGATTTTGCATATGCTGATGCGATGGCAGATAAGAGGAATATTATAAGGCTAGCTTTTTACATGACACTTTCGGTGCCTTGGGACAGAAGAAGGCTAGATTTGCTCTTAATGTTCGTTGGCGCACAGCACGTATAACAGTACCGGCCGAGGCTTCCTTGAAGACAATTAAGCACATAATGCTGAGGCAAGATACATATATTTAGCAGACAGATAGAAAATTTGGCTGATGGCATAATGCGGAGGCTGGAGCGAGATGGTGCTGCATCATTCTTATTTAACCCCTACCATTCCTGCTGCAATTGCTCTCAACCTGCACTCTACTGTGTCCATCTTCACTGCCTGCACAATTGCCTGGCCCTTTGGACTGACTGGCTTTCATATCTGGCTCCGAGGGTGCCTAGTTATTTGCCTGCTACACAGACTTGCCGGTTGGCTTAACACCTAACTGGCTGGATCTAACGCTGTTCGAGTAAGCATTTACCTGCATGTTTGGATAACCAGGATCTATCAAATGTCCTAGCAGATTTGCTAGCCGGCTAACTATCTCCACAAATGCACTTCTTCCTGCTTTGCTGGCTGAGCTACTATCAGGATGGCTGCGAATTCCTAAGTAAGATTTGACCGATATATACTGACTTGAATCCAGTGGCGATTCAGGTCACTTCAACTCCATTTCAGTTGAAGCTTTTATTGTCCTTACTTTATCTTCTAGTCATTCATTTTCTTTTCTGACCAAGCCTTTACACATTTTGCGCTGATTTTCTTGTACGCATTCGCTCCGTTTTCTATCCAACACTTTGGATTGAGGGTGGCTTGAGAATAGAGGAAAATCCGAGAGGTGGCATCTGAAATGTGGTGTGAAATAAATGCCAACAAATTAGCTGAAATCAAAAAATTGACTGATTAGATTTGTTAACCAATGAAACAATCAGCAAGCCGAAAGGTTTAATCTGACTTGGGCGAAGCCAAATATCAGGTCGACCAAGAATTTTAAAGAGAAAAATGGCATAATTGAATGCGCAAACTAAAATAGCTCACACATGCGTACAACTGCACGAGGTTTACTTCGACGATAAAGGAATCATTTCTTCGTAATCGCTTTTTTGATGTGCTATTTGGTCCAACTCTTTATATTGCAAAATATGAACCTGGGTAATGCAAGAGGCAAATGCATTTGCGCTGTGCCACACACGAGCGCGCACTTACTGCAAAGTCTTTGCCAGTTTCCGCAAAGATCCGAGAATACAGACAACTAAAATGGCAAAGACCGAACATAGGCAACACGGTAGGTAGATGGTCATCTGCAGTTCAAATCACTGACAGGCATATCTTTATTCTCAATTGTACAACAGGAAAAAGGACCAAATGATAAGAGTCTGCGATGGGCTAAAATAATTGGAACGGATGATATAGGTGACTACATTAACGCATAGATCTCTGATTTCTGTCTTACCATTAAGGTTGCGCTACGTCAGGTCGAGCTATTACACGCGTGGATGGTGATGATAAAAAGCTCCTGATCGCCGGTCTTCTCTATCTTGCTTTACTCATCCATTCCTTGTTACATTCTATTGTCCTTTTCATTCAGTTGCGCTTGCATT
>JADWOT020001088.1:12986-30244 GCA_036345935.2 Taenia hydatigena | reverse complement strand
ACCATTCCGCACAGACTGCATTAAGTTCCACACTTCCCGTCAGCGCATTCTGAACACAATTGTCACTACTTTTATAAGCCGTTCCCATTGTACAAGTCAAAATCCAAAGCATAGGAAGGGATGCTGTGGACTTATGGGGGGAGGGCAAATTTCATTCTGCAAAGAAGAAGTACATCGCAGTGCACATTACACGGATAAAAGTACCTGAAAACCGTTATTTATTAGATAAAAGTTGTGAGTTGAATACAAAATTACAGCTCACGTGTTGAGAGGAGGCTATTACTCCATTCACTTTTACACCTTCTCGAGTCACAAACGATTTTTGCAATTGCAGATAATCACAATTATTTGCGGCGCTACAATTCTGAGTCAGATACTTCATTCGGGTATAACCGCAAGACGCTGCAGCATTCTACATCTGCATTAATAATGCGAGTACGTCTGAAAACGCGCAATTTTAGAGTCAACGCTGGTTTCACACTCAACGTGTCGAACCCAGTCTTCTTGCGGCCACTTTTACTAACAGCCCCATTTTGGCAATATCGAGCTTTGTCTGGTTTATCATCCTCTCTTTTACTTTGTCCTTTATGCTCACGACAGATCCGTTGTGTCAGTGAAACCAACGCTAATGCGATTATCGCTATAAGTAAAATGAAGAAGTTTTATGATACTGAATTTCGTGCTTTTGCCAACTTAGTGTCTGCGAATTGTTTGCATCAACACTTTAATTTATCGTCAATTTCTGCTGACAAAACCCAAAGTATAGAAGCATCATAAGGCTTTGCTTTTAATTAATTATACCTTCTCTATGCGCTGTTAACTTGAAGGTAGTAGTATACTGCATTAGTGTGTCCCACACCTGCAGGGCAAAACCGATAGAACCTTTGTTCTAAACGCTTTTGCCACTCATGCAGAAATGCGCGTCAAGACGGTCTCCTTCTTCATCGTTTCCTGTCATTAGTGCAGATTTGATCTGATGTGATAAACTTCACTTTGTAACGTTGACTGCTTAATTTACGAATGTTCTCTACTTAGGTCCCAATCGTCCATTCTTTCCTCTGCTATCCCACCCATACACCCTGATTGTGATGATGGTGACCAATTTCTACGACTGAATATTTCTTTTTACGTGTGACTTTTGATTGTTTTGCATGTTGGTGAGTACATGGCCGCATTTACGGCGAAGTCATAGTTTGAGTGCTTTGTAACCAACCAACCAGACAATTTGTTTATGTTCCACATTATAGGCTTGTGTAAGATTGTCAACTTTCCTCTTACTACAGGCTTTCCTTTCTCCTAATATTTTCGTGGCTCTCATGAAAATATTCGTTTACCTTAAAAGGGGATCCAATAAAACTATTGCACATTCCAGAACTCACAAGCATCTACCTCACCTTCTTTTGTCTCAGCACTGCTGTCTATCTCTGTATAGCATGCAAGATTCTGAGTGAGAAATGAATTTCTTATTTAGGGTGCATTCCATTTCTAACACTGATCAATCAAAGTTCAAAAATCATTTGTACCATTTTAGGAGTCATGCAGATGGCTCTCACCTTCGCCTTGTTCCTCCCTACTACACATGACATGTGTCGAAGTTTTAGTTTTGTGCAATTTAACCGCCTGTCGTCTCACACCGCCTTGCCGTATCATCTCTTGGTTGATAATAAGTGCTTGATCTCACAAAAGACATGGATTTGATACCAGATTTATCTTAGAAGCTTCCTTCACCAGAAAAATGACTAAGTCTCTTATCTTAACGCAAAATAGGTATTTGCGTATAGATTGAAGCTGTGAACACTGGTCGAATAAGCGGATCAACCCCAGTAGATGGATGTTTTACCTCCGCTTCTGCCGTCCGTGCACTTGGATCTGTCTCGGGGAAGGATAAGCAACATCTGCGCAGCATAGACACGCACTACCGAATGCTGTTAGACGATGGCATTGGATCTTGCGTAAAGCGAGAGGGCAGGATTTTACGGATGGTTAGACAGTGTTTCTTATTTGAGCTAAAATCTCACCAGCTTCATAGAAAGCTAATTAGCTGCATTTAGTTGCAACGGAATTTGCGAAGTTGGAAATCGCAATCACGTTATCAGTTGCCGCCTTCGCATTCCCAAGTAGATTGAGAAAAGACTGCAATAATCTCTTCTTGATGGGCATTCTAAACTGCTTTTAAAAGAGGCACACAAGAAGTACTCCTTTGAGTGGACAAGTAAAACGCTTGAGTCAAATGTAATTAAAGTCATCGAGCAGCGTAAGCAAATCAAAGTGGGATAAACTGTGTTCGATTGAGAATCGAGCAGCCTACAAAGCTACCGCATTATCTCGGAGCCAGAATTCTTACCCAACTTAAAAAAAAGTGCCACCAAAACCAGGCATCGCTAAAAAAGGCTGGTGCTGCGGTCTGAATGTTTGCCAGCTGCTCAGAGCGCATATTTTTTGCACTGCGCTAATTTGTCTTCAAGAAGTCAGCTTTACAGACTTAAAAGTTTGATGCGCGTTTAGCTGATTAAAAGTTGAATTCTTTGATCAGTGCATGCAAATTAGCCAGCAACATACGAGTGCCTAAACGGAGCCAAAAAACAGTTTAGTGAAACTGCGGTTGTTATAAATGTGTCAAATTGAAACGTCGGATGAAACCCATTCCGCAATTTACGCTTTATTTTATGAACTAAATACACCTTTCTGGTGACATGCTTTACGGCATATTCAAAGAGCATTTGATCCACCAGCCAGATGCAAATGACTAAGTACAAGGAATGGCTGCCAATATCACGTCGTTTTTTTGTCAGTTATGTCCGAAGCGACATCACGCTGAAAAAAACAGGGTTGAAGATATGCTAACAGCAATTTTGTGGATGCAGCGATTGATATCATGATCCGATTACACGCCCTCTCCTACCTCAATTTGCCATTACATAAACCAATCTGCTAAGCTCAGTTGGAAGTTAGAAAGTGTTCACTTTGAAATATCGACTTTAATGGTTTTATTCCCAATGCATCCCCACGCATTACCAAAGGCAGCAGCACATTGTACAAGTTGCTTTCCTTTCTCCCATTTGATCAATTAGCATGAAGAAGTTTTCGATGGCAATCAAAGGCAGATTTGGCATGGAGCTCTGTTCCGATTACAGGTAGTGAAAACCTCTGAAAGAATTTGCTCATCTATATCCATGCTACTCATCCGAATATTAGTAGACAGAAATAAAACGGCTTCCACCCATAACCTTCTGCAAGACATCAATGTAACCCACTTCCATTTTTACATGCTCTACTACATTCTCAAGGATGACTCGCTGGTTACTAATTCCTGTTTCGCTTTTTAATAAAAAAGCAATGCTTTTGCCAATAGACTCATGTATGCTAGACGCCCTCATTTCCTTGCTCTCAACACGCACAAACGATGTGATATAATGACTTACCACAAGCATGGTTCAATCAAATCCTAAATCCATCCCATAATGCACAATCTATCTACCCATCTGCCTACCTTTCTCATGCTACGTGTTCATCTCCGTTCGCTGAGGCTGTTGCAATAACTACGTCTTTGGCACTAGTCAACCTTTATTAATTTCTGCACATGTGTTGAACCACCCAATAGCAAGTAAAATGCCTTTGACTGGACGTCTGATGCTAGGGCATTATTCGCTCTTGTAGATCGATGTAGAAGGTGCGAGATCAGCAGTTATCCAAAAGCACTGCTAAATATTTTCAACTACTTTCTAATTTCGATAACATGAAATATAAGACATGAGACTACCGAATCCGCTTCACCCACTGTGATTTTGTACTGCTCATGCAAAGGATGCATTCCTGAGGCCCTCATAGGTGTCGATAAAGTAACCAATAGAACCAAACCTGTAGTCAGGCTAATAATGCTGTTTAAGTAGTGCCTCGAACCCGAAGCACATTTGAAGGCCACCTCAGTTGTCCTTCTGTAGCAATTCTTCCCACACCCCTTCTTTACCAATTGCGTATTGCACACTAGTACTTGGGTAGTAATTCAGCATAAAAGCACAGTTCCACTGCCTTACACACATCCCTTCATTTTTGCGGAACGTAATCAACTACATCGCAGCGTGAAGTCTGTTGGATTTCGGGATTATTGCATGATGAGATTAGTAGTAATACCCAAGACCAACTGGCTGCACGTACGAAGAATTCACCCAGGAAACATCGACCAACGTTGCATGGACAACGTTGGATTGACGACGCCCCATGTCAAATACATATAGGACACCAATTTTCTTTCGTGGCAAAACTGGGTTTTGAGGTTTAGACCTCAGGATACTCGTAAATTAAAAGATGATTTTCTAGTAGACGTTTTTGTTCCGATTAAAAAGAATGAAAACGCCAGAGGAACCATTTGGGTAAACGAATGGAAGATCATGCCATGTGTAGTGTCCCATCATTGCTATATTAATGTTGAACAAATCGTCAAGGCAAAGAGGAATATATTGGGTTGTGCATCGCCTAACTGCCTCGCAGCGCAAACCCGTTCAAATTAGATAAAGCCATGTGTACCGGTAAACAACCCATTATCATGTTTTGTACTTTCCCTTATCTTTTAGAAGGAGTTATTATGGAAAAAAGTACACATCATTCAAACCAGTTGCACCGTTTCTCCAAAGGGATCCTTGTGTTAGAGTAAAATTTCGCAAATATGGAACAGTGTGTTCGACACGGAAATTGAAGAATTACAGCTTTATAACTACGCATGAAAACGTGCTAAGTTGCTCTGATGTAGATTCCGAAGGTCAATAAGTTGAGTTATGTCTGTCAAACTCCACACTGTTCCCAAGCATATAACACATTCTGATAGTATCAGCACTAATAAATTAAATGTTTTACTTTGAATTGAGTTTTATGGTTCATATATTACGCTCATAAACCTGTATTTATGAGAAAATAAAACGACCAAATGCCTTGTTTTGCACCAGATTTTAAGCAAGTTTAATAACTCATTCTAAGGTTTAGCATCAAGTTGACTTTATACACCATCTCCCTGTTTTTGTGGAGTTTTGAGCAACAATTGACTCCAGCAGGCGTTTCACCCGTGTATAACTTCTTAGGTCTGTGATTAGATACAATAAATCGCAATCACACTGTTGTGCGACGATGCGCGATGTAGCATTCTTTCAACTTTGCAGCTCTGGACTCTGACTATAACGAGACAACGTCATAGTTGCGTAAAAAACATGAGAAGGACTTGACGAAGGCTAGGTATGCGCTCACAGTAGGCATACCTTCGGCCTTAGGGGCAGCTTATTTTAGAGTCGACGGCGATCCCCATCTGCATGAAAAATTGCACTAGGTTGTTCCCGAAGTTATCTCTTCACGTTTAAGTCACTACCAATTACCTTTGACATGAATTTGTTTCATTGACCTACAAGGTCACTGTCTGTGAGGTTGTAGTCTCTGCGAAATTAAGTTGGCGATTACATATGGTTTTACTTTCAACAGTACCATCATTCGGATGCTAAGTCATCGCACAACACACGCAAGGTACAACAGACTTGTTAAAACTATCTTAGTTTTGACACAACTCGCAAATGAGGCTCCTCTGCATTTCATTAACCTACTCGTGAGTCATCTGATGTAGTATGATTTTCAATTTTACTTAGTCTAGCACTTGACCGGGTGAGTAGGCCTTTGCCTTGCAAAACACTTTACCAGTGATTGCAAAAGAAGGGATTCGGCGAGAGTGCACATTAAATTAGCGTTTTGTAGGGGCAGCTGTTTATGTGCTTCTCGACCTGATGATATCAAAGAAAGATCTATGAAAGTCGGTCAGAGAAGTGATGCGAAAATTTGTAAGCTAATGGTAAAAAAGGGAGAAACAGGGTTTGTGCAATAAGTGCATCAAAAGCGTTATAGGTGGGACATGAGGATTGGTTTAGTGCTAACTGAGGGGCATGCGATGGATCGCAGAAGCCAACTACAAGATGCATTTGTTGTAAAGAGTAATTTATTTCCCACCTTCGGCTCACTGTCCAACCTCGGCGTGCTTACCATTCTTGACGGAAGTGTCCTTATTTTGGTTATTTAGCATGAGATTCTGCGTTAATTTCGCACCCGTACAATCCAGTCATCAAACGCCAATGCTACTGAAGTCAGTTTCTGCGTGATGCTGAGCATTGCGCTTAGTTATTTTGACAGCAGATAAATATTACACTTCAATGCTCTTTTAATATTAAATTAAAGAGCTCTGCTTGCATCAACTTCACTGAATGTAGAGAGGTAACGTTGAGGTCTGATTTTGGTGCAAAAATTAAAAAAAGCTGCTTTCCAATGGCAGTAGACTTTGGCGTTCAATGTCTGACAAATCTCAGTAGCACATGCTTTCTACAATCTCACTCATTAAGGAAATGCAGTACGAATATATGCAAAATGTCTATTGAAAGTGTGCATTTGACTGCTGCCTGGTTGGACAGAAGGCCTTTATGTTGTGACTGTCCGTAACTCCAAAATGACGTGTACTTTTGGGTTTTTTATGGCCCAACAATCAAAAAAGCACATTTTTAAACTTACCTCTTCCTCATCAATGTCACTGGCTTTCAAGCATTCGCCAAGCACACCACCAACTGTTAGTACAACCCACTTACTTATTGCCTATTTCCAGTTAACGTCTACAAATTACGTTCACAACTCAAGACGTTGTTTTAGGCAGAGGCGAACTCTTTCGGCCAAACATTCGACTTAATGTTTTATCACAAGTAGAACAGCTCTGAGTGCATAAGCTTCTACGTTTGTCCCTTATTTTGGCGTCCTCTCCCTTAGATATATTAGGCAGAAGACGAAGATCATTGGGAGGCACAAATCTCTCAACCCACACATCGATGTTGACTACTCCGTCAAGAAACCCGTGTTAACTGAGTCTTTCTCATTGAAGAGGTGCGCTCATGGGCACATATTTTTAATCTCTCTTCGTATTTTTCACCATCGTTCCCGGTGCTCATCTCTTATGGATGATGTGCATTCGTGCCATTATTGGCAAACAATCAATTCGCTGATGCGTATTCCCATCTTTGTACGCGATAGTTTGCGTACCTCATGCAAGCGTAATTCGCCATGGTGAAATAAGACTGCCTAAGCACGAACTGTGCCTTGAAAAAGAGGCATTTTGATGGCGAGATGAACCCCATCATCCTGAATTATCTTGCTTCATGGAAGATGCAACTGAAGTGTGCTTTAGGCGTTTGTGCTAGGTATATCTGATGGAGACGTTAGTTTAGCTGCGCTTATATTTACTTGGAAAAGGTAGTGTGCTCTGGGCTGGCGCGACAATGACCATCAAACTCGCTCAAACGACACAAATGTGGAGTTTCTCAATAAATCAGTTCATTTGTTATAAGAGAAGGAAGGACGCGAAGGCAAAAATTTAGGCACTCAAGGGTCAAAATAAATTCTTTAACTGGTGTGGCTTAAGGCGAAGACTAGGCCTTTGACAATGCGGATCATTCGATGACCACTCTGGCAAATTCTGCTCCATCTGCTAAAAGAAGTTGACCGTCTGGTCCTAGAGATGATTGGGAACAAATTTTTAGGTTGATGAGTAGGGCTGGGTGGCTGTAAGTGTGTGGGCAGATCGTGTCGCGTTCCTTACCTTCTTCGCTTACTAATGTCATCCTTTCCCGGACTAACGTCTTAATCACACGGGCTGGCTTTTGATTCACTTCTCCTCATCTCCTTTTGCAGCAAAACTACCTTTCTCTCCTTCTTCACCTTATCAGTCTGCCTTATCCGTTAAAATGACAAGTTAAAAGATGCATGATAGGATGACTGCGCAGTTCATCGTAGAAAAAACCAGCTTAATCAAAATGTTTTTAATAAGAGAAGAATTTTAAATGCTAGGCCATGTTTTATCGATGAAGAGTATCATATCATGTAAGTGTGTCTCGTTGGTGAAAAGTATTTTCGGCCAAGTGCAACCGGCAATGATTTTGGAAGGATCGTTGTTTTTACTCCTGCTTTAGCTCCCCATTTGACTTTATTATGTTTGTTGAGCAAGTGAGTGCAAAGATTCCTTACAATGGATATTTTATTGTTGCTGGTTTAAGCTTGGGCGGAACACTGTCGCTGCCGTTCAAGAAGGCAGAATTCAAGAACCACCTACACAGCTTCAGCCAATGACACACATTTTTGAATGTCGCACATATAATTAAAACGAGCGGTAGAGCAATTCTCATCTGTCAACAATTAAACAAAACAAATTTTTAGCCCTTAAAACATCGTGCCATATAAGTGCAATGACACGGTTGCATTACAAGACCACATGTTGGGCGTTGGAGCCTACTAAATGGCGATGACTGTAATCAAGAATGGAAGGTTAAGCATTTCAAAATATTTCTTATTCTCAGTTCTCTTCCCCACGCTTGTCGTCAGCATATAGGGTCAAGTTATTAATGTGAGACATGTATTTGTTTTGCACTGATGCCAGAAGATCAGAGCATGCGCGAACAGTTGTCTGAATACTAGACTATTAATTAACTGCTACGACTTACTCTCAGTCAAATCAGAGCGGTTTTAAACGAGTTTAGGGTTTGACACTATAATTTTCATGCAAATTTGTACTGTATGAGGCCTACCCTAACCAAAGCCTTTGAGTTTGCCCATGCTTTCTTTATGTACGCGGCATGCAGGGCCCATGGAATGGAATCAAATCCCATGGCCGATGGTGTAGTTCTCGGCTTTTCAAGGACATCGACTGAAGCATAGGTGGTTGTTCTTACAGCCGGTGAACTTCCCACCTGTGGTTCTAAGTAAGCACGTAGCAACTTCCAAAACTCTCCATCGGAAAGTTTATCAGGTTAATTCTTTGTGCGGATAATTGCACACAGCATGAAGATCTATCTCCCCATTACCATGCTGTACGCTACTTGATCACAGAAGAGGCAGCGCTGCGTCACCTAAGTATTAGGGTATAGGAAAATGCGCTAACAGTAGACTTTGCAGCTACCATTGCTAACCAAAAAATAAATACATTAGTCTCCACGACACCGGCTTCTGAATTCGTCTACGATCTCCAAATTGCGCAAACGAGGTCAGCGCTACTGACTCCTCCTTTTCCCGCTCTCTTGGCATGGACATGTGGATGCATAACTTCCACTGCCTACTATAGCTGCTCCATCCCTTGATTCTGTCGTCCACCTTAACCCCAGGCAGTTAAATAGCCTTTTCATGTTGTGAAGCAATCGTTGAGAGGTACCTTTGCATTCGTTAGAGGTTGAATGGAAAGGCGTTTGGCGGAGAATACCGATCTGTAATGCGATTGCTAGGAGAAAAGGTGTCTAATGCAGGATAAGCTTATAGAGACGTCGGTGTGTGTGGCAGTACTGCCGGGCATTATCAAATTCTCGATGCCTGAGCAATGCTACAGCTGTTTTAGTTTTAACGTAAGGACTGTAATTTTAATCTACCAGTTTACATGTGACTAAAATGAAGTTGAGGTTAGAATGAGGTGCCCTGACCTGGTTGGCCCAAACCATTCAAATCGCAAATACTTGAAACTGCACTTCAAGGTTAAGTGCGAAATTATTTCCCACTTCTTCTTGACTTGTGCCAAGGTTTTGATATGTAATATGCTGATTGGAGTCCTTTAATTCTGCAGCCTAACGTGCTCACTGTCGACGATCTCATCCATTCTGGAAAAGACTGATAAAGTGAAAACAAAGCTTGAATGACAACGGATTATTTGCATAAATGTGCAGGATTTGAACTATCTCTAAGAAAAAACAAGTAGTGGTGTAAAACAGCCACTAACATCACAATCCGGGAAGCTTAAGTAGCTCCAACTGCAATTGTTACTCAGGAAGAATTTACCAGTGCAAAAGTTAAGCACTAGAAATGTTGAAATTCAAGTCTTTTGATTGTCAGCGCTACACTTTTGCACTTCTTCCACCTCGATAAATTTCATATAGTCAATAAATGTGTGAATTGCTTTTCTGTTCCAGCGGCCCCTTGTTCTCGATCAACTTGATTTAATCGTTTGGCTTCTTCCTCCTTTCCATCCTTGCATTACAATTCATCTAGCAATTTTCTCAACGCCTGATTTCGTCCCACTACTATTCTCGTAGCCAGCGATAGCATTTTAAGGCCTCCTTTCTGGTACTACATTCAACCCACCATCTTTCTATTCTGCATGCTTATTCATAACCACTGAGCGACAGCACACGTGCTCCAACACCAATTCTTCACTTCTTTAATGAGATAAATGCTTAAAATACATTCAGGGACAACATTTGGCTAATTTGACTATCACAATATCTGGAGCTAACTGCCATAAATTATCCTGAAAGTTCTCTTAGGTAGTGAAGGATTTCCCTAGGACATATGATTTTTCAATGACTTTATGGACGTTAGGTAACCATATAGCCATTAATACGGAGCACGTAATTGTAAAAATGAGAGTGGCAGCAAAGATTCGATGGCGAATATAGATAGTGCAAGCTACGTATTAATCAAAACGCTTGATTTGTCATTTACGGAAAGATTTCCCTTTGCTGAAGGACAAATTTTGTCAAGCCTCGTTTAAATATGCAGCTATTTTGACTTTTTTCTCAGTTCGCTCCCGTAAAACCGACAACTCCTTTCTGCACACCATCTGCAATTTAAATTTAGCTATAAATGCAATAACGTCTTTATTGTCTACGGTGATTTCATTCCATCGTCACGTATTTTTGGGCTTTTTCCTTTGTTTCCTTATGCTTTACTGCAAAATGTTTCACACAAGTAGATATGTTTAGGACAGAAGAGGACAGAAAATGCGTAACTCTCTCTATGCATTGAGCACACGTCTATTCTTATAGCACATAGCCACGTATAAATCCGTAGGGCGAGTTAAGGCAGCTCGTCGGAGAGTCCTACATGACAGACAAATAGACACATGATTATCACATTTGTTTTTAGGTTACAATCTATTTTAAAATTGATCGCACACAAAACTGTGCACAACTACTGATGATTTGACATTAGCGCGTAGCTGTCTATGACTTTTTAATGCACCGATGCTATCCGATGCAGTGCAGAGCTATGAGACACAGTGTTTGCCTTATTATCTCAACAAGCAATTCTCAATTAATTATGCACAGGCAGAGCTGCTCCTTACCAGTGCTTGCTTGGGCCCATTACTGCAGAACAATTACTATCTCTACACAGTGGATGCCATTTCTCTCTGAGGTCAACAGTTGAAATGCGAAAGCATGGAAATAGCATATAACATTCAGAAAGCTTACAAATTTTGTAGAAGTGATAGTGTGTTGCATCGCGCAAGTCTGTAATGCGGAATAGACCAGGGCGAAACCATAGCAAGCCAAAAATATGCCTGATAAATGAGGAAATGCTCACATAGATGACGTGCACGCATATGTTCTTGCATGGCCTCCCACGTTAAATATTCAGCGCTGCATTCTGTGCAGTAAAGACGTATTTCTAAATTCTCTGTTCTTTGAACTGCGGTGTGGTACAATAAGGCATGGACTGGTGAATTGTTCGCGGAAAATGTTAAAACTGTTTTAGGAGATCAGAGCGCATCAGATTTAATTCGAATTAGACAGGCGCAAACTTACAAATGTGTGTTACAATAAAGTGATTGCCATTTTCCTCAAATAAAACAAATGAATTCAAACACACATAGCATACATTGTGATTCGAGGCTATTTTGAAGTTCAAAAGAAAGTGGTATTGTTATTTTCAACACGCAAAAGGATACGAGGCGAGAAAAGAGAAGAGATTTTGTAAGTGTCTTTGCCTTTCTGATGCCGTAAGATTAGCCCAATGGTTCTGTGCATCGTCGTGCAAACTGAGCAATATCCATTTATGTCAACTACAATATGTTAAATATGCAGAATGAGGGACTAAAGTCGTGCTAGTAGCTAATGAGGTGGTATGGAAAAGTAGCTTAAAACAAATCGAATTCCGCTTAATTTAATCCTCTGTCAGGCAAGTTAGTGTTATTTAGGTCAAAGCTGCGGTTGTTATGCTTAATACATCTCCCCATAAATATACGTCATTAAGTTACACACATTGTGCCAGTTTTGCTGAAACGGAAATGAATGTGCATCTTTAAACTGAAGGACACCTACTTTGGTGCTCACAAAACATATGTGCTCTGCACGAGTTGATGGTCTTGAATAGCGCGAAGCAAACTCTACATCTGTAGTTAGCCATTTTAGTAGAGATGAGGGTGAGATGCTCGATGATCTGCAATAGAGCCTCCAGTACACATAATGCGGAGCAAAGTCGCCAGCTGGATCCGTTCTCAGCCTTTCATATAATTAAAACGCAGAAGAGCAAGAGCTGATTAATTTTCAAAAACTTTAAGCAACGTAATAACTATTCGTAGTGGTTCTTGATAGCTGGGTCTGCCTTATAATAAAGCCTCACTATCTTCAAAGACTTAAAATCTATATAGTTGCCAGTTCTGGAGGAGAAGCTTTACTAATTCACGAAGTATTGTTATGAAATAAAGAAGACATTTTATTCGATTCAGACTACTTAGCGTTAACTTTTGAGCAAGATAGATTGTGATGATCACCAATTTCATTTTGCTTATTATTCCTCTTTGAATTCGTGCTATGTAGCGTAGATCTTTGGACCTTGAATATTAGATGGAAAGTTTTATGCCATGTAAGGGTGGTGATGCTACCATTTTAATAAAACGCTATTTTTCCGAACCTACAATACTACACACTGATTGTTAAGAAGACGAGACTTGCTTGGCAAGACGGCCTATTGGTGCCCAGAGACGGGCTCAAACATAAAATCGACCCAAACTTCTTCACGTCATCTCAATTAGAATTTTAACTGCGGTTTCTGTACGACCTCAGTAGAGAAATATTCACGACATCTATCCCTATCACTACCCTATATCGTACCCATTCTCTTCCAATTCGTCTTATCAAACGGTTGCATAACGTCTTACATCGTAATATTGCCCCTTCCTATCCACTCGCAGCGGAGAGCGCCGGGCTCACCTCATCCAAATTGAAGCGCATCTCAGTGCGTGATGCATGGCATGGTGACCTGTACTTAGTACACACTGAAGGCGGAATGTGGCCTCGGCCAGAATCCAAACCCGGAACCTCAAGCACCCAAAACACGAATTATACCTCCAGGCCATTGATCCGCATCAACTCGCTTGTATTAGCTTTGCATCTCACCCACTTTTTCATTTCTTCACCAGTGTTTATCTGCGGTGGGCTGTTTTTTTTGGTGGCCGCGCTTCCAACCGACAACTCCGCGGCTCTGCTAATAAGCGTCGAATTCAAACCAGCCAAATTTACTCAATGGCTCTGGAATACACTGCTACCTGATATCGCTTGAGCTATTTTTGGGATTAAGGAATTTGTTTGTATTTTTGCATCCTTATAAAGTGATCAAGCGTGCAATAACAATGGGTCTCACTTTGTAGTTCTTTGGTCTGCTATCTACTCCCAAATCAGCAATTAGCTTTGTAATTTTTGCTACCAAATATGCATAAGCAGTAGCTACCAGCTAAAAGCAATCTAATAATAGGTCCTGCAGACATCGCAGGACTTTTGTAGGCAAAATAATTTTAGCCAAAATCTGTTAAGAGAAAAGGCATCAATGGAGACTATTTTGTGCTTGCATACAAAAGTTCAAGGGGTGTGTTTGGTACTTGACTTCCGTTTTCCAGGTTTTGTAGTGCTTTCCTCTCGGTCACTGTCTGTTTTGAGGACTTGAAGGCCAATGAGATGTGCCTTTTCGTTTTTGACTTGATGCAAAGTGGTTCGAATATCAACAACTCTCGGTCTGGCTACGCTCTCCAACAAATTAAGGTAGGTTTACAAGTGCTGGGTTTTTCATCATGCAAAAGCAAACCTACGCTACCCAATGCGCCAAGTTTTTAGGCCTCCCTCATCCATGAATTGCTTTATTATGCGTAACATTTAAGATGCTATGAAATACACACACATTGTGTGTCAAATTTATTAATCATTGCCTCTCTCTTAATTTGTTCCAACACGCTGTCAACCAACGCCTGAAAAATTTGAATTCAGACTGAAACACCATCACGGTAGTTGGCGTCACGCAAGTTTGAACACCATTACATTCATTGGCAATATCTTAACCGTGTTTACTTTCTTTGTGTGCGCATATTAGAAAGCTGCAAGCACCAAAGCGTCAAAATCGATGTTATCTCTAGAAAGTGCCCAGTTCACAAAATCTAGTTGTGATCGGCAAAATGATTTCAAAACACTGTGCATCGAATCTCAGAGCATTGCGGGAAGAGGCACAATGTAAGAGTGTAAGCTTGATCGTCCTCTAAACAGTGAGACATTGGCTACGACGGCAAGCCAACCCAACTCTAGTGAACAAACATCCTGATTTTGTTAAGTCGGAGCTATAACTAAACGCTACAGAGAAGGAGATGATCCGAATCGCAACCTCGGACATCTCTTGAGGGTTAAGTAGACCACAGTTTGAAGGCCGTCATTGAAAACGACTTGTATCATGATCTAAGGACAGATAACCTTTTTTGAGCTATTTGAGGCTTTCCTTTTTACATTATGTGTATTCGCTCTGGATCCTCCTCTAGCCCTAAAGACACTGCAAGGTGAGCTTCTCCTCAACCCACTATGATCAACATAGAACTAACTGTCTAAGGGGCTCCTTTCCACTAAAGGCAAAATAAGTGACATTCCAACGTCGCATTCAGGCATTCTCTACGAGCTATGTAATGTTCGTTCGTCTCCTACCAGGTGTTACATTACAGCAATGGAAAACATCATGAAGTGAAAAATAATTTATCCCTACATTAAATAGCGAAATTAGGTTCCATTTTTAGAGTATGCGTGCACACTGGGATTGTTTTCGATAGAAAAAAATCAGTAATACTCTAATGATGAGAACATTGCGCATAGTTCGATATTATGGAGACACTTAATGGAATACGGGGCATAAAATTGTTTTTTTTTATGTTTTTTCTCATGTTTTCTTTTACTATTAATACAAATTAAAATTTTGGTGCAAGCAGGTACCTGAACTTAACCTCGTTACTTGACTTATGCTAAGAAATAGAATTTTAATAAAAGCAGAGCTTTATCAAAATACTCCTTCAATATTATCTGTTCGTAAGTGTTAAAAAGCTTCATTGTTTTTTTGCATTTACGCAAATTATAGGAGTGATGGAAGTAAAAAGTGTAAAACTGGAGCTTTGGTTGACGAGATCTAATTTAGATAGTTAGTCACTGCAACAGAAGACAAAAATTGTGTTGGTTCATCAATGTTTTGCAAAGAATGATGATCAAGTAACACCATATGGAGGCAACTTTATATGAGCATGCGAATATTAAAAAAGCTAAGCAAACATGCATGTGCAGCGTAATGCGAGAAGAAAGTATCTTTCTTAAAGAATAGAACATTCCTGCAACACATTGACGTCTACGCATTTAAGGCATTTATCAAAGGTTTTAGCGGCTCAATTCGTTATGCTATCAAAGCTTAAATTTTTCCAACTTGCTGTCTTGATAAAGAGTGGGATGCAATAGTTCACCTATCCTAAATATGCGGCGTAAGTCACTGAGAAGCTGTTACAAGCTGCGACAGAACAATTAAAGATAACTCAACAAAAAGCAACTTAAAATTGTGATGTATTTCATTATCTCTTTTGGCAGAATGCTTGTTGAACGAGGTAGTTTCTCAATAGAAGATAGGGAACTCATTTATTCATCAAATGATGAATTCGGCGCATATAATGGAATGGACCGGTAAAATTTTTTATGATGTTGTGCTGCACATTCAGAGCCACGATAATCATATGTGCTCAACACTCCGCTGAGCATTCTAATTGTCTTCATGGCCTTACAAATATGACAGGCTGATATGCAAACGACTCAAAATATTGTAATTACAAAGGGAGAACAAGCTTAAGTTAAAGATTATGCAAACAATTTGCAAAAAAAGCATTTTGCAATGTCAGCAGCCTAAAGTACTTAGAGACTCCTAAAATAGCTTAAGCGAATAAATTAAGTAAAATAAGAGCCTAAAAATGGGGGCCACGAACTCTACACCACGAATTTAGGATAAGGAAACCTCCTCTTCTAGCACAGCAAATATTCACTAGATAAAAACAAAATCCGCATAAGAAAGCGTAATAAACTACGAAAAATTAAACCAAACTTTGAAATCGAACGCGTTAAGCAAGACCATTGTAAGTACGACCCCATTCGACAGTTGGTTCAGGACTCGAGCTTGTAGGTTGCTGTTGTTTGGCGCTCAATGGAATTTGATACCCATTTGGATTTTTACGATTTTAACTGCGCACCTAATTGTCAGGTTTGATTAAACCGCAATCATTTAAGTTGACGTATCATAAGCTGAGCCATACTAAACCTTTTACCACCGTTGTTGTCGAAATGCCATTTACGCTTAATCGGTATTGCCTCAAATGCGGTTTTAGGATGAGCCTCCACTTCTACTTTCCAAATTTTTGATGTATATCTTGGCTGAATCCATAATACATGCCAGTGAATTTGACTTCCGAGAAACTTCTTGAGATCGTTGAGGATATGATCTCGCTTCTTGCCAGTCGTGGTGATTGCGTAAATGAGCATATTGAACTAATGTAAGCTGAAAAAGATGTTCAGATCAAATGAGAACCGATGCTCTCAAAAAGGAAATAGATCATTTGAAAATTATATCTAGATGTAAGTTGTTTTTATTTGACCATTAGAGGATCCCCATCTTCACTCGAACATCAAAATAAAACTCGAAATCAACTATTCCGTTTATATCAATACGTCTAAAAAACAAATAAGGTGCGTGCAACAGATTAATAATATATGACTGCGAACAGTAACGTAGTGTGAGATCACTACCACTGACATGCATTCGGCTTGATCGAATTTCAACACATTTGGAGATCACTACTTCCTAAATGCATTCGGCGTGATGGAGAATCAAACTGTTGTGCCATAACTACTACTGAAATGCATTCAGGGACTGAGAACAGCGATGTGGTGTGAGATCACTACCACTGACATGCATTCGGCTTGATCGAATTTCAACACATTTGGAGATCACTACTTCCTAAATGCATTCGGCGTGATGGAGAATCAAACTGTTGTGCCATAACTACTACTGAAATGCATTCAGGGACTGAGAACAGCGATGTGGTGTGAGATCACTACCACTGACATGCATTCGGCTTGATCGAATTTCAACACATTTGGAGATCACTACTTCCTAAATGCATTCGGCGTGATGGAGAATCAAACTGTTGTGCCATAACTACT
>JADWOT020001088.1:0-11532 GCA_036345935.2 Taenia hydatigena | reverse complement strand
TTGATCGAATTTCAACATATTTCGAGATCACTACTTCCTCAATGCATTCGGCGTGATGGAGAATCAAAGTGTTGTGCCATAACTACTACCGAAATGCATGCTGCGACTGTGAACAGCGATGTGGTGTGAAATCACCACCACTGACATGCATTCCGGTGGATTGATGTTTGAGGATGCTAGCTGAAAAGGGTAGATGACGAACTGAGTTTCTTGAGACTAAATTTAGGAACGAGTCATCAAACATATTTAAAATGAGAATCGAACAGGACAATTGAAAGCCTATAGAAATATGGAATCGTGGACTTAACCAAACAGTCGGATGCTGTGAGGTGGTGTTAATTCTGTCACTACCGTGGAGTAGTAATAACTACACAAATACGCATGGCATTGAAATGACGAATCGTGAAATTCGCGAGATGCGGCATCAATCACGAACAAAAGGCGTGCTGATCTCATCTTATTTGGCATGATGTTGCAAACCTCCTCGCGCACACATAACAAGCGCGAATGCTTTTCGGATTCCTGGAGCTTTGTGGCGCAATCAATAGTAACTGACAGCGCGCTAAAGAGGTGATAGCTATTTCAACTAAAAAATAAGATCGCCATTTAAGAGAGAAGCTGCTGACTTGAGGTCACAATTAAAACGACTCGACATTCGAAAGTGCTTTGCTTGCGATTCACTCTTAATCCTTGAAGAACTGCCAGAACCAGTGCTGAATGTATACTTAATCGACAACGTATTCCGATCGGATTTTCAGACAAATCCGCTGTAATACATATTTCCTGCTCACCTCTTAAGGCACGCACAAACATGTATGCGTACACGGATTATATGCCCATCGAGTCCAAAACGATGCAGTGCAACGACTTCAAATCTATTTCCTTGCCTGACCAATTCATGCTAAGAATAGTCATGACAATGAGGTGGTCGATTTCACAAAGGAGGGACTGTCACTACTCATTAATAATGGCTTTTTAGGCATTTCGATATTGCTTCTAATGGGCTAATTTTAGGCACCTCTGCTGTGTACACTTCGACATAGAACAGACGCTGCCGCTCTCAATTGACGACATGCACGCACCAGGGCCTGCATTGTGCGCCATTGCCTTCATGCACGTAGTCACCAGCTAATAGGAAAGAGCACGAAACAGTAGCAGTTTTTGGTTGGATAAAAGCCAAACCTACGAATCAGTGTTCACCGTGGTAATGCTCTTGACGATCATTTGTTGATAAAAGAGGCTGTGTCGATCAGGGGAGCAATCATTATTACCTCTGCGTGTAAGCATGTGTGCATCAAACGAAAGTCTGTCGACAAGTCCAGTCATTGGTATTGATCTGGGAACAACTTATTCGTGCGTCGGAGTCTTCCAAGGCGGCAAGGTAGAAATCATTATTAACGACCAAGGCTTCCGCACAACGCCCAGCTATGTCGCCTTCACCAATAAAGAACGACTCATCGGTGATGCCGCTAAGAACCAAGCCATCCTGAACCCGAGCAATACGGTGTTTGATGCAAAACGCCTGATCGGACGCCGTTTCAATGATGAGGTAGTGCAAGCTGACATAAAGCATTGGCCATTCAAAGTCACAAATGCTCAAGGGAGGCCGGTTATTGAGGTAGAGTATTGTAATACGCCAAGAACTTTTGTTGCCGAGGAGATTTCATCCATGGTGCTGCTGAAGATGAAGGAGATAGCGGAGGCGTTTTTGGGCAGGAAGGTGGGGAATGCGGTAATCACAGTGCCGGCATACTTCAATGATAGCCAGCGGCAGGCGACGATAGATGCAGGAAGAATAGCAGGTTTAAATGTGCTGCGAATTATCAATGAACCCACAGCAGCCGCCATTGCATACGGTTTGGACAGGGGCTCTGACATGCGGCGCAATGTGCTAATCTATGATTTGGGTGGTGGAACCTTCGATGTGTCCATCTTGTCCATCAGGAATGGAACATTTGACGTGATGTCGACTGACGGTGACACGCACCTAGGTGGCGAGGATTTTGATTCTCGACTGGTGAATCATCTTGTGGACATATTCAGTCAAAAGCACAAGGACAAGGATTTGACGACAAACAAGAAAGCCATCGGGCGTCTGAGAAGGGCGTGTGAGATGGCAAAGAGGATGTTGAGTTCTTCACAATACACAAGCATAGATTTGGAAACGTTGTTTGAGGGCATCGATTTCAGTACGACCATCACACGCGCTCGTTTTGAAAATTTGTGCTCAGATCTCTTCTTGAAGACGCTGAATCCGGTAAAAAAGGCATTGGATGATGCGAACTTGAAGAAGGATGATGTCCACGAGATAATTTTGGTAGGCGGATCGACGCGCATTCCAAAGGTGCAACAGTTGTTGCGGGACTTCTTCAATGGCAAGGAGTTGAACAAATCCATCAATCCGGATGAGGCAGTGGCATATGGTGCGGCGTTGTTGGCGTCCAATCTGACTAGCAACAAGTCGCAAGGGGCACAGAATTTTGTCGTAAAGGACGTGACGCCACTCTCACTGGGTGTGGAGACGACAGGTGGTATGATGACGATGTTGATAGAGCGCAATACGAAAATCCCGGTAAAGAAGGCAAAGATCTTCTCCACGTGCTCAGACAATCAACCGAGTGTGTTGGTGCAGGTGTATGAGGGTGAGTGTGGGGTGACGAGTGAAAACAAATTGCTGGGCAAATTCGAGTTGTCAGATATCCCACCAGCGCCGCGTGGGGTGCCTCGCATTGAGGTGTCCTTCGGTATTGATGAAAATGGTATTCTCAATGCGACAGCGGTAGACAAGTCATCAGGAAAGCAAAGCAGCATCACCATCATCAAGGACAAGGGCCTTCTATCAGAGGCGGAGATAGAGCGAATGCAGCATGATGCAGAACAATTTAATCTGGAAGATGAGAAGGAGAGGAGTAGAATAGCAGCGAAGAATATTTTGGGAAACTACGTTCGCAGCATTGAATCGAAGATGAATGACGACGAAACGGCAAGAGTATCGAAAGAGTCCCGACAAAGCATACTCACGATGTGTGAGACGACTATTAAGTGGATGGATGCCGACCAACAGGCCACAAAGGAGGACTACGAGCTGAAGTACAAAAATTTAGAGACCCTGTACAACTCCCTGTTGTCAACGGAGAATCTGGGTTCGTGATCACGGAGGTTTGAAAACTTGGATAAACAGAGGGGCACATTTGATTTTGAAAAATGCAGAGCAACAGAACTAAGAAATGTGATTAACTTGATGTTATTATTTAACCTCAAGCAATTGCGAATTGTGAATCATTTTACAATTTGTTGACTACTTGCATAACCATCCATTAAAGCCCTCTTGGAATCACTTTGATATCAACCTACCTGTCCACGTTCATTCCTACTTACGCCTTTATTCATTTCTTCACAACTTTCATAACTTGCCCTTAGCCTGCGGATGCCTGTGCGAAGAACTTGCGTGCGAATGAGGAATTGCTCTCGCATTCTTTGCCATTAAGCCCAACATCATGCTATTTCCCGCATCGATGAAGGTAAGTGCGTCGTCAAACTTGACCGGGTGATGTGAAGGAAGATTAGGGCTTTTTAAGAGTAGCACTCTACTCCGGAATTTGAAAACATATCGAAAGGTTGAGATGGTACACGAATCCGCGTTTGTGTCATGTGCTGATGACCAATGAGAGTTCTTTAACACATCTCGCCCAAAACATTAGGAAAAGGAAGAGAACCAGTTTGGTCACGGAGTCGCCTTTATGGAGGTAAATAGATTGGTCGTGCGTATAAGTTTAGTGAGATTGAAACATTCCATTGAGAACCGAAGCAAAGCATTTTGCCATGTTCGGGATTGTGTAGAGTGATTGCATTCAATTTTCGCACTCAAACATTGTATGGGAAAAGGTAAAGTGTCGAAAGAAATGCTGATTTTGGTGCCTCATTTTAATTTTGCCATCCACTCAAGCAATGCCTTTACCTCCTTTGAATAATGCGACAGTCAGAGCAAGGAAGATGACGGTGCAGCTTCAAATGCAGCCCATCATCGCGTTTGCCGCATTCCATCAGCAGAACTGGAAAAATTGCTCATGCTACGGCAAACCTTGTTCACCCACTAAAATAGCAAACGTTAGTGATGAGGTAACGGCGTATGTCACAATAACTACTCGTGCCACTGTCACAAACTGAGTGATAAAGAGGCTAAACCTGGGGCAGGCTACTAGAGTAAACAAGTGGCAGGTTTTTTTAAGACTTGTGGAATGGCAGTCTAATAAAGATTGGTGGAATGCATATTAGGGTTATTTAAGCGCATACTCGGCTTTTAAGCAAAGTGTTTGCACAGTGAAAGCTCTTTCATTTGAGGGGCACAAATCAACTTACATAGCCGTTCCCAACCACCTCGTCCTCCTGCACCGCCCGTTATCAGCTTGATGCTCCCGTCTTCTCCAATGCCTTGGCGCTAAATTGTGCGCTCCTTGTAAGAAGATGGGATCTACATTCTGGTGTCTGTGGCTATGTCTTCTGAGAATCGTACGGCTCAGGTCAAGTTAACAGAAGTCATAGTGAAGCAGGTGTAGACAAGGGGTCAAACATGCCTTAAAGGCTTATGAAAATAAAGTTCATTCATACGCAACAATTCTTCGCACCTTCATGCAAAATGTATTGTCACACCCAACTCAAATGACTCCACTCAGCGGATGATGAGACACAGGAGTGGTCATTGTAGGAATCACAAGCAGACTCGCGAAACAAAGCTTCTTCACCATTGAATGCTTTCCGTCAGTCGCCGTCGCATTAATTTGCAAACATGTTTGGATGGTGGAGCAAATGGGCGTGCATAGGTGACTCTGCCCGGGACTCGTGCGAACGCTTAGTGTTAGTGCACGTGAGACTAAAATTAAGCAGCAAGAGACGAAAAATGCAAGTAGAAAATTGAATTGGCGGGTGGGTTGAGGGAGGGCAGAAGCATAGACATTTTCGGCAGCCATGAATAGCTATTTGTGTACAATTTTGTAGTCGAAAATGTTGCCCCTTTAAATAATCCAGCTTTACCAAAGGCTCGGCAAATGACATCTATAAAGGGCAGCCCCTTCACTTATCTGGCTCTGTAAAAGGACTGCCTCTACATGCTTGGCTGTGTAGGCACCACTGTCTACTGATGAGTGGACAGTGGTGGCTAACTTTTGGGCTTCGCTGTACTCCCTTCCAACACTACAGTTTCCAGGCATTTTCCCTTACCGCGCCACAAACCAACATAAAAAATGCTTGATAACTTAATTATGACATAGTTTTTTGAGACTGATGCAAACATACGCAACATCTGTTTCAATCATCAAAAAAAAGCAGTTTTAATTCCTCCACAAAATTCTAGTGAAGTACGGTGTTTGAAGAGACGCCTTTGAATTCCGCTTCCTTTTGTTACTTGTCTCCTAAATCAAAAATCGAAACCACGACATTCGTTTAAAGCAAGAACTCCAGACATGTGTAGGCGCAACTTGACAATCTTAACGATTTTCATGCTAAGTATCCAGCCGTCACCTGCAGGATCTCAGCTAGCCGTCAGTGTGAACCTCATCTCACTATCGCACACGTCAGCGCTGGCAATGATCACAATTGCCAAAAATGCCATCCTCGCCTTCCTAATAATCAGACTCCTACGCGCCATCCTCCAAGAGAGAAAAGCGACCGACTTTCCGCTTAAAAGCAAATACAAAGCACGAGACCCACCTTCTCCTAGAAGGATTAACAGCTGCTGTTTGGTGTGTTATTATGCGCAAAAATTGAACAGAAAATCTCCTTAAAATTTGTAATAATTGCATAAAATGCTCGAACTAGTCTACTTCCAACGTATTTGCGGGTATGAATAGGCAATTTTTGATCATGTGGAGAGTGATGCAGCTGTACCCGCATGCAATGAGCAACTGCCAGCACCCAATCGTAAAATGTGCCTACACGAAATATGTGCATTAAACGTGTTAGGGTGCGAAACACATCACAACTTATTCGCACCTGAGCAAAGTACGGAGCATTAGCAAAGTCCAATTTAAAATACACTGTTCCTTAGTAATTCTCCAGGCTCATCAGATGCAGTGTCACAAACAGATGCATTATTGCCACTTAGAGATTCCGACTGTTCATTGCTTGTTTAATTCTCGGTTCTGGTAAAGGTTGGCGCGGTTGGCCATTGTCTATTCTCTGGGCTAGCTGGCCTCTAGGCAACGTTAGCAGTTCCAATCATTTCTGCACGCCAAACATATGTATTCTTCCCGAGTATCATGTCTTCTTTCGCATTTGGGTAAGTGTCTGGGCGCCGCCTTAGTGACAGCGCAAGACGAACCTGACCTTGAAGGACTCTCAAGCTGATTTCTCCTGTTGTGTGGGAAGTGATGCATGCACTACGGATGGCGATGCAAAAGAGGAGGGGTGAGGTTAACGTTTGCCTTCAGCAACTATCCCAGCCTCGTGTCTTGCAAGAAAGCCTTTAACGACGAAGTTGACACCAGTCGTGAGCCATCTGGAAATAACTTGTTATGGCGCTTCTACAGCACACTCACGCAAATGTGTCGAGCAAGTGAATTTGGGATGCCTCCTGTACCTCACTTCTAGTCGGGTAGAGGCCACATCGCGAGGACTAGACATCGTCAAAGTGAGAATAATTTAGCAAGCAGGAATTGACGCGAAACACTACCCCAAGGAACAGCATTAACTCCCCTTATCCTACGGTGACTGCTTTTGGGCCATCATTCCAACGTCTGTCTATGAGTCCGCGTGACTGCCAAAACAATTTACTATCCCTGGTTCTGGTTCCTAACTAAGCGAATCTCCAGATCCAGCCGATTTTCCGAGGGGGATCAGTGACGGTGCGGTGAAGTTTCTTCTCATTTGCTAAGAAATTTGATGACTGGTAGATGCTGAACTTCCAGCGCTAATTACGTTGCGATGGCTGGCGCCGGTGGTTGACGGAGGGCGGCGTCGTTGTTTTGTAGCCCTCGATTTCGGTTGAGAAGAATTCGCTGGCCACTTTGTCTCCATCGGGCGGGCTGACCAGTGGCCCTAATCCTCTTTCCGTGCGTTGAATATGCAAATTGTGATCGAGCATTATGCATCACTTTGTCCAAAGGCAAGTCTCTTGGTACTACGCTTAGCATACAAGGAGTTTTATTCGATTATTTTGGCATGATTTCTTCCTTCATTTTAGTAGTTAGCAGAAGTTTAGTTTATTTATCTTTACATCTGCTTTGAGTTTGTGATATGTTTAGAGTATCAACCATCTATCTGTGCGCGTGTGTGTATGTATGTATGTGTGTAAGTATCCATATAAGAACACTTTCCATTCATTATACCTATTGAGAAAGTTAATTAAAATGGACAATTGGGAAGAGGAGAACGTCACATGATTAATCGTTATCTACGTCGTGAACATCATGTTTTCCCCGGGATGTGATCCGCTTTCCGCATGAATGAGAGGTAGTGAACAACCCGCCCCACCTACCACTCACCTCGCACACCTTTGGGAAGACGCTTCAGCAAGTGGTAGTACTGCCTGCCAAGACAAATCAATTGCTTCGATTTGACCACAATCAGGATTCCAAGCTGTCAAGCACATCAGGTTGCTGCTCGTTCGATTGAGCTATTTATCTTTCTCCCTTTCTGGAAACAAGGCAAGCCAGCCGATGTGTCTCGAGGTTAAAATGATATTGGAGTGCCACAAACAATCAGCTTCCACTTAAAACATTCATACAACTATTGACCGAATTCAGAACATAATAGTTAAGGTTAAAGTTTGGTGATTTTGTGTCTTGAGAAAACTGAAAGATGTTTTTCGTTCTTGTGCCCCTTGCAACAGTGAATATTGACTACGGTCAAGACACGCGTTAACCCACATCACAAGGTCGCACATCATTTATCCCATTTGAATGGTCGGTCAAATGGACGAGAGATTAATTGGCGCATTGTTAATTATTGCGATAGTTTCTTGTCAAAAGTACGTAGCTGGTGGGCATTAGCAGAAGAAAAGTCAAGAGGTTGCGAGTCAATGATTGGTAAATTAGCACAGCATAAATGCGCATTCGATTTATTACAAGTTACAGCATAGCTAATGCAAGTGAAATAAGCGCTGCATGATCGGGAGCACTCAAGGGACAAAGGGCCCAGTCATTAATGTATGGCTTTCCTTTATGTTTTCTCTATTGACAAGTCCGCCATTTTGCCAGTGAGCGTTGTAAGCATCTGCAGTGTATTTTGGTCAAATTGTCGTGTGAGCAGCAACTTCCCTCATTCAACAGGTCTTTCGCAGGAACTTAACGTTTAAAGACAAATGGGGGCTATATTTCTCACTGATAACGAAGTGAGCAGTATAAAGGGTTAGAGGGGAAGAGTTGGGGCAAAGACGATGGAGTTGTGCACTGCCATCTCACAGACAAATGAGCTACTCCGTGAATGTCTTTTAAAGGTGTTGGTTCGACCGACGCGTGAGGTTCGCCGTCGTCTTGCCCAAAAGGACATAACACTAGAGTTGGTAGCAAGAAGAGGTGCATTCAGTCCCACCATTCCAAATAGAGAGGGAACTAACTTGCGATGGAATGAGGTCTGGCGTCAGAGGCGCGAGTATTGACAGCAGCGGCAGCAGTGGAGGAGGAGGTGGAGGGTGAGCAAGTCCTGGCTTTTTGCTGGATGGCGGGGCGTGATGAACCAGTGCTGATCAGTACTTTTTTGGTGGCAAGTGGAGAATGCAGACGTGAGTGATTGAACGACTCCTGGGTTAGTATGAGCTGACCTTGACGAGATATCGAGTCGTTCGTTCTTCCGCCTCTTCGTACCTCACTTTTCGTTTCTGTCGTTTAAAAATCACTTTTCACCTGCCTCATTTTTATGGCATTTCATGTAGTTGTATGGCCGTTATGTTTTGCATCTTTATGTAAACTTTCGCTACACAAAAGTGGGAATGCATTAATTTGATTCTTGATGTGCGTCATCTTCTGGAATGATGCACGGGCTTCCTTGGGAAGTGTTCCAAGCTACAATACGAGAAGCTAAGCACTGTTACGCTGCAGTCATTACTTGTGACAAATTACTATTTTGCATTTGTCGACCCCCTAGGAATTATGGGAATGTGTTTTCATAGCAAGCACTTCTTGATTAGAAACCGGAACTCTTTGTCAGTTATGTCGTGCGGTTTCGCTGAATCCGCGTGGTTTTGCTGAATATATGCAGCGTTAACTAGTTTTTTGGTAAGAGTTATGAGTAAAAATGGACTGTTTGTGTTGAGTGTAGGGGAAATTAAATGTGGTGTGTTTGTTGCAAAATTTATGACGTTCCCATCAATTGATGCGGTGTAAATTCAAAGAAATATCCCCTCTTAATTAGTAAAATTTCCATAATCGCAGTTGGAAAAATTATTCGTCGGTGAATAATCTTGAATGAAATGTGTGTTTTCTTAGTGGTTTGCAAGAGGATCGACAACAGACTCATGTTTGATGGCTCCATTGCCATAAGTGTGAGGCGATGCCGGCTGAGAGACGATGTGGTTTATTTCTAGCGTCTCCGTCAGTAAGTTACAACCACTTGCTACGTGTTGAGCGTAGGTGTTTTGGAACTTGAACCTGCATCTATGAATTGGCCACGCTTATTGCTGGTACCCTTTGATGTCATCTCTTACTAGACTTATAAATGCACCGGTCCTTTGATAGGCTTAGGCAAACAAGCAGAACATAACTTTAACATCTAACATAATGACATCAGCAGCTTAGTTGTGAATGCTAATTCAGAGTCATTATCGTGGCACGAAAGTGCGTCCTCTTCACAATGAATTTGCAGATATGCGTCCATCATTCTGGTGGAGAACGGCAGGCCACTTCTTCAACAAGACTGCAAAATTTTACATCGTACATGTGCGCTGATCAATCCAACCAGTTTTCTTGCACGTCTCGTCGCGCATTAAGGTCCCATTTTAAGGAGATATCAGAGGACCTTGCCAACCCACTACTAGGAAGAAATGAAAACTGAAGTACAAAGGGGCGAAAGAGAGTGCAACTTTAAATCCCGCCAAGGTCGGAGAGTGAGAACAGCTATCGCAGATGATGGTGGCTGCGATGAGGGAAGAGGGATCGGAGTTGGGAGAGTTCGCGTGAGAGAGTGAGAAATCGACGGATCAACCACATAAGCCAGAGGTCCGGGAGAGGAGCATGACCACAGCTTAGGCTGAAGGTCTGTAGAAAGCACGCGGCTGTGAGGACATTGATGAGCGCCACATGAAACCGCGACATACCGAGGGCGGCGTAACTCTCCACTCGTGACAACCATGCCACCCAGTTGGTGACCAAGGTCGTAACGGTAAGGCGACAGAGGGGTGTGGGTTAAGCATCATCTCCTCCTCCGTACCCACCAAACACCCTCCTGCTGCTCTCAATTGACAGGGATGAGCACATAGTAGAAGGGTGAGAGAGCTTTGAGTGGCGTCATCTAGAGAACACCGATGAGCCGGGGTCGTGGTAACCCACAGTAACGCATTATGTTGAGCAGTGGCGATAGTGATGACAACGCATATGCATACACAAGTAGAAAACTGCCTACGTCACCTGCGTAGTTGGATTGCACTTTACACGATCACGCCACTTAACCTTGTATGCATTCAACCAGACAATGAAACACACTCAGTAGCGAGATCAAATAAAACTTCGAGCATGCATCCAGGTTTCACTTATTTCATGTAAGTAGCAAAGCCCGCTCTGCTCATCGAAACCTAAAATAACACGCAAACCATAAAATGAAATTGCTGCAGTGAGATCGAGGAGAACGAGATTTGTCACATCTTGGCTCTTTGCACAAAAGAGGCAGATATCCGACATCATTCGACCCTAACTGGCTTGCAGTGGTAGAATTCGGATACCCGTCATTGAAAAGTCTACAATTTGCAGAGGAGCTAACCGAATTGACCACTTCCCCAGCGGAGGAAGGTTTACATTAATAGACTCTCTTCTATAATTGTATTCGTTTCTGCAACGCAAGCAATCCGTTACCAGTGGGTACGGCGCGCGAATGTCCTCGCGAGTTGAAGATGAAGCGGATGGGGACGGTTCTTTGTTCTCCTCATGGGGCTCACTGACAGCGTTAGCATGTTCCTCCTTGGGTGGTGCCTCACTTTCCGAAATGAAGTTGTTCACATGATCGGATAACTTGCTTCGATCGTCCGATTCAGGTAATACAACAGCAGACAATTCATTGGTTGCTGCCACGGCTTCTTCGCTATCTGAAAAGACGGAATCAAAGAGGCGTCCAATGCACTTACTTTTACTGTCACCATCACCATTTTCATCCAAAAAGCATGTAAAGTTCCTGCCCTTGCCATCCAGCGCTGACCAAGGGCAAAAATCCGTCTAACCGATTTTTTAGCTTCAATATATTGATAGGGTTCAGAGAAGAAGCGTAGCTAGCATGAGATTGACAAGAGCTTTCGCAATACTCAGAAAAAGCGTAACATGAAGAGTTGCTGCATGTTTGCCTTGAATCGGGATGAGACTGATGTTCGCGCAGGACATCGTCAATGAAGAGAGT
>JADWOT020001560.1:0-28101 GCA_036345935.2 Taenia hydatigena | reverse complement strand
GCTGTAATGTTTGCCCAATCCATTGCGATGGTGATCGGTTCCGAAAAGTTCAATAAAGTAGAAAACAGTGTGAGTGTCGGTGTTTTTGGCATTGTCAGGATGCCAAATAAGAACTCAATGTGATTCAACTTCAAATGGCAACCATCGTCTTGCATGAGGACCCCAATAGATACTTTCCTCCTCAGGATCAAACAAATAATGGATTTTTGCAAAGGATGGAATGGCATTGAATGCGATGTCAGAGGACTCATGAGCCACCTTAACGGTGGCCTCTTAAAGCAGCACGATAATAATGTTTGCGAATTTGAATGATTCTATTAAGCGAATCGTATTGACAAAATTGGAATCTCGACTTGCCTCATGTTGCGGGACCGCGGTATTGGTGCAAGCATCAATCACTTCGTCACCTTTCTGATCAAATTTGTCTCTCATCCCGCCCACGTTCCCCGCCTCCTCCAAATCCGCTCCTGCAGTGGGCAGATAACCGCTTTCGCTAGTTCACTTGAACTACGCAGTATTTGGTGGGAAGTGGCGTTCTTTGATCGGGACACCAGCAAGCACGCGTGCTGTCATCGTGAGCAGGTGTGCAATGTGCCAATGGAATGGTTCGGAGATTGAAGGGCGGGGTGACCGATGAGGTAGAGCACCGCCTTCACCAAATCCAACAGATTGTAGCAGCTGTATATCAGGCAAGTCCAAAAGGGAACAAAGACTACAGACAGGCTAGCAAGGTCCTTGTTTTAAACAAATATAGTGGTTGTGAATGCGTCTTAAAGACCCACATCTGTGTCTTTGGGTTTGAAGCCATAAAAAAGGGAAAAATGAAACAAATTTGTAGGCGTTATTTGCGAATCGCCGAATTGTTCCGCCAAAAATGCTAGCAACTGCGCTGACCCGTGAATTACTTGAATATTTTAGACGAGCTCATGTTTCTCACCTTTGCCAATCGTCGAGATGGCTTCGACGAATTGAACCACCTGATGGACCACTGCTTGGGTAAAATATGGGTAAGTCAAAGGACACGTGAGGATTGCCCATTGCATACGTGGAACAACGTCTGATCTAACATTAGGCATGCTCTAGTTAAACACGTTCTATGCAACAAAAATAGGGAAATTTTTGAATTATCCTCAGTGCTGTGTAAAATAACGACAATGTTTAGTCTGGTTCAAGTGTCGCAAGTATTCTGGAGAGTCAGTCATGTTTCTCAGCAATCAAGTAAGAGACCCGAGTATTGCTGAGTTTCTGCTGCCAAATTGATGCAAGCAGCTGCATTCAGGTGCAACAGAATCGCGTAATTACGATACCTATAGAGTATATCTTCTGTAAACGACAAAATTGCATGTTGAATTGACAGATAAGCACAGGCACCATAAAATGTGTCGAGGGAACTTGCAGTCAGCAGGAATTCTGCATGCACGTTAGGCCCGAATTCGGGGCGCAGGCAAGCTTTGATGGTCATCTCACCGACTCCGGTGGTGGATGCCTGGCCATCAGTGGAGGCGCCAATTGTCCTATTCAGCTGCTGCGCCTCCTTCATAAACGCGCGCTGATTTGCTGGACCCTTCATCTGCACGCGGAGAGGTCTACGAGGTCAAGGAAACAGGACGTTTAAGGTGAACTAAGATTGCATTAGGTCCTACACCACTTTCCACCTGCTAGTCACTCTCCCTGATGGCACCACCGCAAAGTGGCATATTATTGTAATTTGGAGGTATTTCGGCAATACTCAATGATGCGGGTGAAGATTGGCAGCTTAACAAGCTTCCTGTGCTCTGAATTGCCTAGAAATGAACTGCCTTTAAATCTCGAGTTGAGACGATTTGATGTGTTAACTCTAGGTACTTCGAATCAGCAATTTACTTTCGTGGTGCGAATTTTATCGACAAAAGAAACCATAGAATTAACCAAAGTGATTCCAGAGCGACACTAAGGGAATTCGTGGCTGAAAATTAATTTCAAAGATAAAATAAAACTTCGCGCCTATTAATTAGTGCAGCGCAATGCCAGTAGAGAAGGAGTCACACTTTGGAAGATCATCCACCTTTCCAGTGCATTCAATCACACATCAGGCTCCATCATCAAGTGCCTGTTGGAGCAGGTGTTAAGCATCCATTCCATAATTAATACCCTCTCCCACGCTGAATGCAAGCAACGCACAATGTCAGTTGTTAGGCTTAGCTTGCTTACTCCTGTGGCTTTGTTAAATGTGATCGTGTGACTTCAGTCGGGTAGTTGCACAGTCACCGGCCCCTCACACCATACCTCAGCTACCTCTAACAATGAATTTGGAAACTTTTGATTTCGCGGATGGCAACATGGTGTCACCTACAAAACTTGACAAATGGATGCTTTAATGTCACTTGGGCTTATGTGGCTTTGTGCAAGGGAAAAAGTGAGGAACAAATGCCCGTTATGAATGTATGGACCTATGTATATCCTATTCGTCAACTTGAGCCTGCGCCAAAAATCACATCTTTGCACCAAATGTCATTGGTAGTGTCAAATCGAAGGTTATCATAGGTAGTTCGATGAGGTGGCCATCACAAGCACCCGTTTCGAAACCAGGAAAAAAACTCTTGCTGTGTGGGATAGGGAGTGCAAAGTTTCCCACTTTTACAAGTGCTCCCATAGGAACTTGGTTGGGAACTGTGTCAGCTCAATGCAATTTCAATGCACATGCATCGAAGAGAAGCAGTGGAAAAAAGGACCAACATTTACGATACACGTCCACCGATTTAAGTTGTCCAATTTAAAGACTAAAAATAAGGCTTGAAGAAAGGATCAGCCGACCCCCCAGTGTTAAATTGTAAAGTAACATTAAATAAAAAACTTACGGCGCTCGCGTTAGTCCTAAAGTGGAGCTGTAATGCAAACCAGCCCTTGTATGAATGCACGTAGGTGGGTGAATTTGAGGTCACGACGAGCCAATCTGCATGCAGTGACCACCTGAATCGCCAGATCATGCAATTCTTCGCATGCCGCTATTCCGCCGTTAAGGCCACCGCCACTGATGACTTGCATTGACATCGATTCGCCTTTGCGACGAAGTCGCGGGACCGCAAGATGCAGCATTGGCATAGCATAGAATTTGACAACCCTAAATATTTCCTGCATAAATGTCCAACACCGGTTGTGTATGGCTTAACCATGGTTCGTTCCATTTCTCTGAACCAACCATCGCTTCACTAACATTATCACGTTAACGCTCAGCTAGTGCAGGCTGCCGTTAGCCACGCTGATCAACTTCATCCTCCACCGGCATGATTACAAACTTGATTTTAATGAAATCTTCACTTTAGAACATTTCGTTATTTATAATAAAATATAAGATGGAGATGGACTCTCACAGACGACATGAAACCTAAATGAAATGTGTCAATGAGCCGCTCTCAGCATCAGATGTTTTCTTCTGGTTTACGCGATTGCCTATCTCATCAGCACAATACTTTGATTTGCACCAGATCTGCCCAATCTTGGCACTCTTTTGGACATGCTGAGGTGTGCAATGCCGCTAATAGTTGGACTGGACAGAAAGCAAACCTTGGCCCAGAGGGCGGTCCATCTGGCACAGAGGGTATTCGCCTTGTGGACTTCGCGGCGGTGTGCAGGCTTACATGCAGCGAATGCCGCATACTTGGGTGACTAGTGGCTGAGTCATAGCAGGTGGACGAATTCTAGGTACCGTCGGCCCTGGCCGTGGACATCGCGTCACTTGGCGGCCACGTTGCACGTGTGGTTGTGCTATGCCACTCCTGCCATTCTCAACAAGCGAATGATCCAGTGATGCTAGTGGCAAAAGCCGGAAGATGACCTCCGTCTGTCCGTTCCAGTAGTATAAATGGGATTTCCAAGTACTTCACCCGCCATCAATGTTGATGCCATACTGACGACTTGTAAGGTCCGATGAGATGTTTGGAATTAAATTTAGTCTGTGCTATTTGCGTTAGTTGTCACTCGTTACTACGTTGTTTGCTTTGACAAGAATGGCACTAATTACTGGACAAATTGTTGTCCCCAAATCCATCCATCCATCTGCGAAATGAAGTCAGTGTGGAGTATCAGCCTCAAGGGAATTGACGTGAGCGTGGAGCTGACTTGGGGTACGAATTTCTGCGTGTAACTGATGTGAAATCTCGCTCTGCTGATTGTGAACCACATCCCACCTCAACCCGTGCAACGCCATATTGGCAGCTGCAACTCAGGTATCTTCTAAGTAGTCGCCTCTGGACGAAACGCTGTTTGCAAGACATTGCCTCAACTTGTACCACTTTTATATAGTTTTGCGCCAACAGTGTAAGCGGGTATTTGCTAGTCATGGATAAGTTCACCCACGAAACATATGTCGACACAACACAAATATCCTTCGAAAAGTATTTCACTTCACGATGCTTGATTTCTTTTGGTTTACGCAGCAAGAAATAATAGCACCAAAAGGTATCGTGGTTACCTCTAACGGCAGCGCAACCGCTTTAGACAACTCATGTTTCTTGCAATGAAACCTTTAGAAAAAGGTGTTTATTTTTATGGAACTATGCTGCTTGGACGTTGTCCGAAGAAATGCATTGCTTTAACGAGATTTGGGTTGCAATCTGCATTCCAGATCTTACAATTCATGTCCTCAATTGCGTCGATAAAATATTTTTACCCTTAAAGTGGCTTAGCTTTGTCCTTACTGCACACGACTGCTGAGGAACAAATTGAGCTATCAAGTACACAATTTGTGAATAAAATTGTGCAGCAGTGATACGTTTTCTGTGTTGAGTTCTATTTCATCTGATGTGGTAGATTGTGTAAGAGGACGCGAATGCACGAAGAAACTAATTCGCTATAAGTATGTAACAACTGCGGCTTGATCTTCTGCCCGTCAGAACATAAGCTGGCTCACATCTCGCTAGTCATGAAATAAAATTTGTGCACTAATTAAGCCCAATCGCAGTCGAGATAGGCTGTAGCGTCCCGAAGGTCCCTCGCAGGCAAAAGAAGGCGGAATACTAGGGCAGAATATATTTATGCTCAACGGACAGAGGGAAATAAGCTGCTGGAATGGCCCGGAAGCCAGCCTACGCAACCAGGACAATGTGGCCACCTCTGTCACCCTGACCGAAACCGGTAGTTCAAACTAACAAAGTATTGCATAGGCATTTGGCTGTGCATTGGAGCATGTCAAAAACTGTTATAAATGTGAGCTGATTTTGAGTAGATAAAAGGATAGAAGCACACGTTTGTTCATCAATGCGGTCCCAAATTACAACGATTTTTATCTACACCCTCCCCTACTATAAGTCAGTCCTTTATTATGAACTGCGCGAATGGGGTCGCACAGGGAAGTCTACAAGCGCAGCAACGCTTACTTCCAGATTGCTGGTCTTTCTTCTTACACAGCAGACAAACTTTTATTCTGTGCGCTTAATGCACTGCTTCCTTTCGGTAGCTGGTGGTAGATTTGTTCAGCAAGCTCTCGGTATATAACAGCAGATTTTTATTTTAATTAATCCGGGATTTGTTTTGTGTAATTGATTGTTTAAGTCTGTTTGTTTTGTGTATTTTATTGCTTTGCCTACCAAATTTTTAACAGCACCACCACTCGGTAATTGTTGCCGAACTCCTTCACCATTCCCTCATTAGTCACATACTTGAGCCGTTGAAGTTTGGTATGTTAGGATTATTGCACGAGAGACGTGCTCTTGTTAATTTTTTGCTACTAGTTTAATCAGCTCATTGAAATAGCTCTTTGTCCCGAGTCCTTGCAGTTGCCTTTGTTGACACCCTTGAAGGCTGCTCCTTGACACACCTCCTTAACTCCCCTTATTCAGCAAGGTGACACGAAACTTCTCGGTAAGCGAATCGCTGGTTGAAACTAATTACCGTTTAATCGTGGGCTCAAAGTGGCACATTTGTACGCTATTAGTTAACAAGTATCTTCCCGTATCAGTTGTAACACTAGACTTGAGCGTGCGTATGTCAGTCATGGAGGGTTTGATGCTCAAATCCAACTTTCACCTGACTTAGAAGAAGGAGATCGAGGTTAATTGTGGTGTTATAACGACAACGATTTCAGCAACAGTAAGACCAAAGTCACCGTCGACAACAACACTAACTGCGCACTAAAAAACAAATAAATAATTAAAGCGTTACAGATCCATACTATTCCACTCTTCTAAGTTTGAGCCTAGGGTTCGTATGAGTACACAGAGGTTGTAACCAGATCAACAGAGTCCCAATATTGGCACCATTTTTACGCCTTCTCTCCATTCAAAACGGGGTTGATCTTCTAGTGACTCACTAATGCATAATTAGTTTGTCTCCCCGCCATACTGGTCGTTGAGGGGAAGTCGACAAGAATGCAATGCCCTGCAATTCAAAATGCGGTTTGAAACTTCGAGAACGTTAAAATATGGATGGCCTTCTGGTAATGTAGACACTCCTAGCATACAGTGATTTTTAATTTTTTCTTGCTTATGTCATGCTCGGTAGGCAAGAAGGCCTGAAGGTCTCACGACCAACCGACTCATTTATAATTAACCCCAAAGTTGTCTGATTGAATAAACCTTCAAAACTATTTTTACCGTCAGTAATTTGTACTGCCCGATGGAATTTCTGTAGCACAATTTGCTCATAAAAGCAATTTTTAAAAATTTCCAGTCTCTATAGATGTTTAGAGGCTTGGACGACACTGTCCAATCGGTAGACGATTGGTATTCTGATGTCAAAATTTCCAAATTGTTTATCTACTTTTCGTTTTCGTTGTTTAAGGTTTTTTTGATAATGAGCAAAACCTGTGATTTTAGCTTGAAGTTGAGCGACCTCCTTCGATATGCTTGTGGCATGTAGAAAGAGCGGAGAGACACAGAGACGTATACTAACGTCTTCATTTTCTATGTGTCTTCATGCCAATAAGTGAAATCCACTGGGGCATAAGGGCGGGAAATATATTGCTCACCGGCCTGGGAATAGACAAGTTAGCGAACTTTGGGGTGGCCAAACGGCTAGTGGACACTTGGGCTAAGCGCAATACAGTCGCTGAAACTCCTTTTTAGATGGCTCTTGAGGTCATTTTATCTATGTCTGTGTCTCCTTTAACATCAATCATATTTTTTAAGCATTTAAAAATATGGTTCATGCATGGAGCTGCACACGTTTCTCATCTCATCCACAGTAGATTCTTCCCTTCTATTTCGTAGTAACCCGTTAACGTAGACACGTCTGTTAGTTTGGGATGATGTGTCGATTGCCACTCACCTGCTTATTGCGCCTCAGTCAAGGAATATCAACTACATCACCTAGTTGCAGTAACAAGCTGAACCTGGTTGTAGCTTGGTCATGGAGGCTATGATTAGGCGTTGCGCTTTATCTCTTCTAGTTTGATTGTTAGTGGTGAAGGCGCAAGGTGCGTTCTCTTTCTTGCATTCTCTGCATCAAATTCAATTACTGACGCATATGCAAGAGAATCAGACGTTTCATTTACAAAGGAGGCTCCGCAACTCCTGCGTTTTCACCGATTGAATGGGTAGGGTAACGGATGATGCAAGTGGAACTCTGATCTGTCGGTACAGAACACAACACAGAATGCTCAGTGGTTAAGCACGATGAAGACAACGGCGAAGGTAATTTGGTGGCGAAGAAGTACTCTCGCACTCGGAACACAGACCCGCTGACTCGCAATTTTGCCTGCCAATTTATATTTTTATGCAATTAATGATTTGAGTAGATTGACTCTATTTGTCCTCAGTCATCTACCACGAGTTGTGCATTGAGATTACATCGAAGTCGAGGGCTGCTATTGAAATTAGTCATGGAAACCCCTTATTTCAGCACCTTTAAGTCGGTTTAGAGATCCATGTTCCTTTAAGCGATTATTTTTCATTCAAAATCGGTCACAGAATTGAGAAAAGTCAGAGTATGCTGGCGACACAAGTGATTTGGGCCCGTGAGCACTTTTGTGCTCAGCAGGCAAAGAAGCTAGAGGACCGATGTCGGACTAAATCGACGCCCGTGTTACGGAGCATACTACGCTGCTGCGGTGTTAAAGGCAAATCAGGGTCTGAAGCAGTTGAAATCGTGGGACAGTCATGGAAGTTCTTAATGAGGTTGTCTGCCTTTCCACACTATTTCTTTGCCACCTAGCGAAAATGTGGCCGCCGTCTTGGCTGTGGCACAAGAGGACTATGGTGTGATTCTTTCACCCAATTTTCCCACTTCTGCATTCGGCTCCTCCTTGCCTTCCCACCACCGTCATCTCTTAATCCCCAAATTTTTTGCCCATTCTCTGGCACTTTTGGAGAGCAGTTTTCATCTCCAACCTCAGCAACAGCAGCAAAAACAGGACTTATAGCCCCCAAAAAGGTCACACAAACGCTCTAACGTTGGCTTGTGCCTAAGAGTCATTCAAAACTGTCACTTTTGTTGTTGGAGCAGCTATTTTTTAAGTTTTGGTGTTATTTGGAGGCAGAGCTGCGTAACCTAGCCATCCGCTGTTGGTATATGCTTCAACCGCTGTTGGATGCAAATACGGAGAAGACGACTGCACCAGCGTCTTAATCGTGTTGCTCTCAACGTCCATTTAATGAATTTCTCTGTCTCTCGACCCCCTGTCCTTTTGAGTAAACACTGCAGATCTGCCAAATTTCTGCAAAAGGCGTTTACTTTGCTCATTTCGTCGCATCTTTGTGTTAAAGGTGGTAGTTGTGATGCTAGAAGATAGGTTTGTCTCTTGGAGGGGATGCGAATTTGTAACCTAATTTGACACTATTGCGACGTCAAAAGGCAAAAAGGCTTATTCAGGAAACTGTTAATTAACCCAAGACCAAGATGACTGTGTTAGTACGACAAATCTGAGAACAGCAAAGATGCGATTGTGCTTCTAAGAATGCCTAAGGTGTAACCCAAAAAGGCGTATTAAGTAACGCAATCCATAAAATGAAAGAGTAAGAGTTCATGGAATCAGTTGTAAAAGTACGCTCCCGCCACACATAATCGAGTGGTCACAGCACACCGTGTTGTAGGACTTTGTTTGTACTACCGGTTTTTCGGTCAGGGTCACAGAGGGGTGGCCATCTTGCCCTAGCTGTGTAGGCTGGCCGCTGGGCTATGCCAGCGGCTTATTTCCCTCTGCCCGCTGAATATATATATATATACCACCCTAGTATTCTGCCTTCTTTTGCCATCGAGGGAGCCTCGAGACGCTACAGTGTCCTATCATACAACAGATGATCACTCATGCGAAGAAGTAAGGAAAGCGGAAACAATACAGTCAGTAAATCGTGTTCAGATGGCAAAAATTTTGCGGCTATCAGTAAAAATATCAGAGTGGAAGACAGCTATTTGCGTTTGAAGTTCACAGCCACTGTGGCTTAGTGTTGATGGACGAGACGTATCCTGATGCCAAGGGCACAAAAACAATGATTCAGAATTACCTTCGTAACTTAACAAAAGCTTCTTTTTAAAGGGTATACAAGCTGTTCTATGAATTCGATTTGGAAATATTAATATATTTGTGTGCAAAATAATGTCGTATTGTAAATTTTTGTGCTTTTCTGAAAAATATAATGCATTATTATGCAGCATTTGTTTGATTTCATCAAAGTACCCGAACAGTCGCCACCTACAAGAGGCTGCTCTAGTAATGGTTTCGGGCTTGCTTGGCCTCGTGAGTAATGATGCTCCGTATGTTTTTGAAGTCCCGTCTTCCCGATGCATTATTTTTAATCCTGTTGAGCTTCTATTCAATAGTTTGAGGCGATTCAAAACAGCTGACGATGCCGGTGCATATGGCGTGGATTTACTGCGAGCAAAAGTGCTTTTTGAAGGTGTTATAAAAGATCTCCTCAGATATGAATTGATACCTATTCCTGTTTTCGGTGGAATACCAGACAAGAGCGTAAGTTTTATCCATTTTATCGGGCTTTAGAGTTTGGGCCTTAAATCTGTTGCTAGTCGTTGTTTCAAAATGAAAAAGCATTACAGAAAGGCTGATCTTGATATTTGCCCTTCAAAGTACCGCTCGTGTGCTGGCTTTTTTCCTTGTTCACGCCAATTTGTGACAAACTGCCTTCAAGGTTTGGGTTTGCGCTGTGTGCAATCAAGTTATGATTCCTTCTCCGTGTGTCTGGGAATTGCTTATTTTCTTGACTGTCCACTTGCAAGCATGTCATCGCAATACCTCGTCGCTCCACGACCCAAAACTTTACCTGATGAAGTAGGGTCTCTTGTTATAAATGAACTTAAACTTGTCGATCTTAACGCGGACTTCTACCGTGTAGACGAAGAGGAAGGTAAGGACGTGTTTAAACTGAAAGTGTTTCACCCTGAATTGTCAGCATTGCGGAAAGTGCCTGCAACGTCACGACCTCTGATTGCGCTTTTAATGAACTCGGATTTGCTGCCCACACTCCCTGCTCCAATCGAAGTCAGACCGTTGGAATCGGAGTCTTATACTTCAGCAAAACTACGAGCAGTGATTGACTGGGTTGCGGAAACCAATCCAATTCATGTTCTCCAAGCAATAATAGAGTCGACTACAGATTCTAAGTACATGGATTACCTTTCAGACAATATATTGAAATACCTTGGAAACTTTTGCCCTAACTTCGTGGAGGCCTCTCAAGTGCTCAGAATGCTTAATTTGGAATCGGGTACTCCGGCACTGATGGAGCCGAAGAAGAGGATTAAGGGATACAAGGAACAGCAACAGCAAAGACCTTCTTCACCCATGTTTTTCTTCCAAACGGCAGCTGGGATATTGAAGGGCGCTTCCCATTTAGATCGTCCTCTTGACTTTTACTTCCACTGGCCAGTTGCGCTTGTTCACTTATACCGATTCAACATGCTAGAGAAGCTGTTTATTGTAGCAGTTTACAGTAAATTTGGGATCATTTTAAGCTTTACAAACGATTACCTCATTGAACTGCCCTGTGATTACGGGCCGAGCAGAATTCTACGCTATGCTCACTACTGTCTGATGAGGGGAGTGGAGGAAGCGAATGGCCTTACCTCCAAATTGGTGGGACTGCGGCCGTGCGCGAAGGAAATATGTTATGAGGGGGATTTTCGTTTTAAGACCTATACGATTGAGGTGAAGTCCATGCAATTGCCACGCAACTGCTCGGCAGATGACTTTATTTACGCCTTCATCGGATTAGATGGCGCGTTAGATGTGCCTGACTGGAGCGTTGCCCTGGTGCTTTCCTGCGTTCTGTGGCATCAGCAAAAGGAGGGACATCGGGACTGCGGTATAGCTGAGTGTCCGTTGGTATTGTCAGTGCTAGTTGTGGCAGTAGCTACGCATTTCAACGTGGAGTATGGTGTGTCAGCTGTGGCAGACCACTATGATGCCTTGAAGTTGTTGGTTTTGAAGAAAATGGAGGAGAACGGTATTTCTCCAAGTCCGGCAGTGGAGAAGGAGTTGATTCACAGTGTGTCGGAGTTGATGTTAGTGTACGATCACTACATATCTCTCTCTCGACTTCTTACCGCACTGCAGGATGGCAGTAGAGTACCGGATTTCTCATCTGCTGCTTATAATCGTTTTCCTCCGCACTGTGTGGTGTTTCCCTCGCTCGCCTTGCTCGTCCATATGGCTGCTCACCTGAGGTGCGAGGAGACGCCGTCAGGCGTGGCGATGCGACTGTGGCTGGTTAATGCGTTCCTCCGTGCTACTAACGACGCCAACGATGTGGCGAGACTGAGTGACGTTGTGACTGTGTTTTCCACTCTGCGGAAATTCGTGTCAGCTGTGAAGTTGAATTTCACTGCGCCCAAGGTAGAAGTGACTGATCCACCGCCTTACTTTTTGCCAAGGGAGGAGCGGTCGTCATCAAGGCGTCGTACGCATCCACCGGGCACTGCGTTTTTGTCGAAGCCACGCGGCAGTGGTGTCGCTGGGTCGATGCGAAACAGTAATCGAATGCAGTTATCACAACTCTCTCAAAAGCGCAATGTATCAATGAAGAAGGGAGAAAGCTACGCTAGTCGATTGAGTGAACGGGTTGAGAGAATGAAACTGGATTCTTAGTTTTATCCCCTTTTGCACTGTTTTTATTTTCCCTATCTAAGTATTTGAGTCATTGATAAGCTATCACGGAAATATCGTTCTAGTACTTAGCTTTTCTGATTTGTCGTATTTGAGTAGGGAGGTGCGTCTTTAGGCTGCTAGGGGTCGGTACCCTTGCTAACGATTTTGATGTAGGAAGTTTGAGGTTCCCTCTTGTGACTCTATCTTGGATAAGGGTACACCGAGGACCCTTGAAGGCGGACTCAGGCCACCTGTTGTATGAGTCCTGATGCAGGCGTGAATTGAATATCTAGATGGGCCGAGTTGGGTGCTGCGAGGAATTTCCAACATTATCCAGTCTTCTGCTCTCGAGTAGCACTGCATTTGATGGTTGGAAGATCTTTGCTACCGTTCCACTTAACTTGGTTGCAATTATTGATGGGAAGTTGGCTTTGCACAGCTGTTGGCGAGTATCACGTCGCGCACCTGACTTGGGTCTCGGCCTTGAAGTCGTGGGACCACATCTGCGTGAGGCGTCTGAGAATGACGTGAAGGGCGTGAACGGCATGCACCGCAGAGGTCGTCTGGACAGGAATTAATCCTAGCATTTATGCAATGCGGCGTAAGCCGATTACGCTGAACCCGCCCGCAACAGCTTTAGCAGCCACAGTCATAGAGCCGTCTTCGGCTGCAGGTATATTAGGCCAAATGGAGCTACAAATTAGTCAGCAATGCCACACCTGCTCCATAGACGCCCATTTCGACTTGCTGACTGACTAAATAAATGATAGTTTTACAAGCGTCACTACAGCTGCGCTCAACTCACCTGAATCTACCAGATTTATCCTGTCAGAAGAAGGCCAATTGCATTTCCGCCTGCTTACCCTGCGCAACGAGGACTTCAAACACTCGTCATAAAGGGAGGCAAATCGGAACACACTCTCACAGCCCTCGAAGGAAAAGGGCGTTGAAGGAAATCTTGCATGAAGCCATCGGAACTGGGATGGTCTGCATGCCTTTTCGAAACCGCGCATAGTGAACGCCACATCTTGACAGTGGAGCCTTCTTCGTTCTCCCTGCTGCCTGAAGCAATTAATCTGAGAAGGCGTTCACATCGCTAGTTGGTTAATATTAAACACCCTCCTATCCAATGCGAGGCATAAAGGCGATGGTTTGTTGAAGGCACTGATCCACCAGCCACACGCTGAATCAAATCCAGACACCGAGTTTTTGGTTTGCTAAAATGCCACAGAAATATGTCACGAAGTGATTTGTCGTTGGGCTAGCGAAGGGGGAGAACGTTAACCATGTACCCCTCAAATCGCGAAGTGCTTTAGTTAATTTTATGAACATAAAATGACCGCAGGCGCCTCTCCCCCAGTGACCGCACATTGAAGTTGTAACTGTACCTTCGACCGGCACTGATTAATACAAAGGCGGTTAGCTACCGCGTATTTCCACCCGCACACTATAGCGCTTTGGGAGTAAACGTACAACAAAAATTACTCAACACTTCAAAGTGGTGTTTCATTCCACAATTCCTTCATCATGGCCATTGCAAAGTCATTTAGCCCAATAGCCATGGCAGGAGCGTTGAAGTAATGAGGAGGAGCCAATCCACCCGCTTCGTCGGAGGACGGTAAGCCCCGCTGCTGGTGTGAAGTGAGATGATGAAGGGGAGGAATAGCGACAAGGCAACGGCCGCAGTGGGCGGTGGATGACAACAGACGAAAATTCTGGCGCATTAAGGACCTCCTTGACTGTTTCGGGACTTGAACATTATCGCAGCGCATTATCCTGTGTTACGCTTGTGTCAGACTTTCAGCCTCTTTATCGGTGAGGAACAAGTGTGCCTACGAATACAATACCTTCACACCATCGGAAGAGATAATTCGGGAAGTATATTAATGTCATTGGTACGTCAGCTCACCTAACACAAAAATGAATGATACTGATCCTGGCAAATCTGGTTCCAGTAAGTGGGTTCCAAAGTGAGAGTGCAAATTACCAAGATATCTGCCGTAGATGATTGATTTCGACACGTCAAATTCTGGCCAATTCCTCCGTTCTGCAATCGAATTTGAAAGAATAACCAGTCACAGAGGCTTTGATTGCTACACCAATTTAAAGGCGTGGGATTATGGTGTTTCCAAAAAATTAGCTGGAACAATCAACGACTTATTCGGGATCTCGACACACAAATCGCGACCGATGAAAAAATGAACCAATATTGCTAGCCTAATTAACTCACAAAATAAATGGAAAATGAAAACACGCAGTTGACCTCTCTTTGGACCTATCACCAACAGTCAATTTGTAGGCTGAAATTCTTAGCTAGTGAGAGGGCGTTTTTGGCGGCAGGGACCCTCTCCACAATTGAATCACTCTTGTCGTCGTGAGTAACCACCGAGAACTGTGTTGTCATTCGCATTAATGCCGTCGTCGTTAACCATGTTAAATGCGCCATCTGAATCCGAAGCTCCACCTCCATTGCTTTCATTAAAGCAGATCAGAGTTCCACTTGTATAGCTCGTTACTCCACTCATTCAAGAAACGAGCACTCAAAGTGTCTGATTTGCACAAATACCATCCAACACTGGTTGTGGTAAAGACAATGAAGACAAGAAGTCGTACTTTGCCTTTCGTCCTCAGCAATCATGTAGCAGGAGTTGGAGCGCTGAACCATAGTTCCCGCAAGCCGGACGGAGGTTAATGAAGGAGGCCCTCTATCGTGACAAGTAGATGGGGGAAGGACGAAGAGGAACCCGAGGGGAATGGCCGACAAGTGACAAATCGTGCCTCTCATAGATGAATTCCGATAAGTTGGGGGAAGAGCCGACGAGAGGCATAATAATTGTCTCAGTGTGCCAGTAAAATTTGAAGGGGTATAGCTGCATGAGTTGAGTACCCAAGCGCCCTGATTTACTTGTGTTAATGGTAAAAGCGGGAAGCAACGAAAATACCACAATGGTGGCAGCGTTGGAGGGGCTTCCCACCTTAATACCTGGCATAACAACTGCCAAGAGGGTTAAGGTCGGTGTCGGGATAAAGGCGATGGCCCACGAAGAGGGCTACGAGGGCGGTGATTAAATAATGGCTGTAATACTTCGTTTGCTTGGACTGCCGCGTGGGCTGACCTCCGGGCCGTGCCAGCAGCTTCATTCCCTCTGCCCCGGTATTTTTGCCTTCTTTTGCCTTCAGGGGAGTCTCAAGACGCTACAACGGCGAAGGATGTTGGCGCTACTAGCGCATGAACTCTGATTTACAACTTACACCAATATTTTGCAAGACTTTACCTGAATTCATTACTCGAATGAGCTTGGTCACCCAAAAAATGCCTTAAACATATTATAAGGTATTTTTTGGCACATCCTTACACTTCCATGCATTTAACTCAAGAAAAAAATGGTGATGGGAAATTAGATGACTGAGTTCCTCACCCGTATTTTAGTAAGCAAACAAACTTATTTACCACTTACTTACTGCTGGAAAATTCAGTATCGAGGAGAAATTAAAGGAAAAATGTTAGGTTTAAATACTTACTTTAGCTTTTTGCGCTATCGGAGGTGATTTATTGAATTCTGCAATGTAGACAACAAATAAAGTACTTTGAACGCCATCAAGCACTTTGCTCTGAGTTGTCTACATTGCGAAGAATGCCTTCAACGTCAGAACCTCGTATTGCATTCACAGTTAAATCGGATTTACCTTCCAGAATCCCATCTGCGACCAAAGTTGATCCATCGAATTCGAAGTTTGATGCTTCAGCAAAACCAAGGACAATAATAGATTGGTTCTCAATAATCAAGCTTAGTTACTTTATTCAGGTGATAACGGGATTCATCATAGATCTTAGGTAAATAATTGCATTTTAGGCGATAAATTACTGCGGTCAGGAGCGTTCGCTCTAAATTTTTAAAGGCTCTTTACTCCTCAGGCTTCATGCTTTATGATGGGGTTTCGCTCTTATAAAAACATTAAAAAAATGGTCAAAAAATGAAGGAAGCGCCTGTAATACTTACGTTCTTTAAATGTGCCTTGTAGGCCAGAGGTAGGAGAACAATTCAAATCTGGTAGTGGAGCGGCGTGGCGACTCCCAGTGTAGTACTTTGTTTATTTGAACTACCGGTTCTGGTCAGGGTGACGCAGAGGTGGCCATATTGCTCTATCCGCGTAGGCTGGCCTCCGGGCCATGCCAGCAGCTTATATCCCTCTGTCCGTTGAATACATATATTCTACTCTAGCATTCTGCCTTCATTTGCCCGCGACGGAGCCTCGGACGCTACACCTAGGAGTGTAGCTTATCCCCGTCCTAAACTCTCCTACAAGGCCTCGCTGTACCCTCTCTCTCTCATAATAAATATGTCGAAGTGTGTTCAGACTTCTAATAACAAGGGTGATGAGAAGGAAGAGGAGGAGTCCTCTACATTGCTAACCTTATATGTCTTTGCCCATGGTTTTTTAGCCATAACAAGAAGAATGCTATTATCATGATTTAACCCGCTTCTGCTGCCTCAGTTCATGTCAGCTGTCAAGGCGGTGTTCCTTTTTACATTACCACTCCTGTAGCGTTCCAAGGCTCCCTCGAAGGCAGAAGAAGGCAGAATGCTAGGGTAGAATATATAAATTCAACGGACAGAGGGAAATAGACTGCTGGCATGGCCCGGAGGCCAGCCCACGCAGATAGGGCAGTACGGGCACCTCTGTGACCCTGACCGAAACCGGTAGTTCCAACAAGCAAAGTACTACGACTTGTGTAATTTTTTTGGCGTTTCTCGATTACAACTAAATTTTCTACTTTAACTTTCAAGAGCAGCCACAGAAGCAGTTAGCGAGGACAGGTTATCATTTTTTATTGCTTAATTCTAAGGCACGTAAGTAGCCTCACTTCTGTCTATGCACGATGTAAGCGTAAGATCACATATAAGCTGTTTGAGTATTAGCCTTTCCAAGTCCAAAGGGGGCCATGGGGGGTACTTATTTATGCCAGTTCTTTGTTATTTGTGTGATGCCTTGAGAAAACCTTCATGTAGTTAGCTGGGAGGAATTTCAAATCAGTAAAATGCTGCGACGTTCAAAAATAAAATACTGTAGGAATTATTTGCTTGCCACACATTGATTAAATTCATGTTTGTTTGATTGCACCGGTATCATTAAAAGGTAGACAGGTGCAATAGCCAACTTTGGTGATGGTTGCTGGTTTGCTCAGCCTTGTAAATGGTGATTCGCCGTACGTTTGGGAACTCCAATCTTCTCGATACTTAGTTTTTAGTCCCGTCGGGCTTTTATATAATTGTTTGAGGAGATCCCAAGCATTTAATAATACCGGTGCCTACGGTCCGGACTTATCACACGCTAAGGTTCTATTTGAAGGCGTCGTAAAAGATCTCCTCAGATGTGATTTAAAGCCAATTTTTGTTTTTATTGGAATACCAGATAAAAGCGTAAGTTGTAGTTCTTTTATTTGGTTTTAGCCCTTAGGCCTCAAGTCTGCTGCAAGTCGTTGTTTCAAAATGAAAAAGCATTACAGAAAAGCTGATCTTGATATTGCACCTATGAAGTATCGTTCCGTTGGAATATTTTTTCCTTGTGTGCGCCAATTCGTGGTGGATTGTCTGCAAGATTTGGGCCTGCATTGCGCGCAGTCAGCTTATGATTCCATGTCAGTGCATCTGGGAATTTCCTGTTGTCTTGATTGTCCAATTGCAAGTATGTCATCATCCTATTACCTTCTAAGTCAGCCATCCATTCTGCCTGAAGAAATTCGATCACTTGTTAAAAATGAGATGAAATTTGTCGATCTTAACACGGACTTCTACCGTGTAGACGAAGAGGAAGGTAAGGGCGTGTTTAAACTGAAAGTGTTTCACCCTGAATTGTCAGCGTTGCGAAAAGTGCCTGCAACGTCACGACCTCTGATTGCGCTTTTAATGAACTCGGATTTGCTGCCCACACTCCCTGCTCCAATCGAAGTCAGACCGTTGGAATCGGAGTCTTATACATCAGCAAAACTACGAGCGGTGATTGACTGGGTTGCGGAAACCAATCCAATTCATGTTCTCCAAGCAATAATAGAGTCGACTACAGATTCTAAGTACATGGATTACCTTTCAGACAATATATTGAAATACCTTGGAAACTTTTGCCCTAACTTCGTGGAGGCCTCTCAAGTGCTTAATGTACTTGATTTGGGAGATGGTATTCCGGAAATGAAGGCACAGACGGACAGTGTTGAAGGGGAGAAAGAGGAACAACGTCATAAATACACATCCTTTTTCTTTGTCCATTGGGCAGCTGAAATGTTGAAGGGTGCTGCTCCATTGAATCATGCGGTTGACTTTCTCTATGGATGGCCGGTTGCGCTTGTTCATTTATATCGCTCCAATTTGCTGGATAGGTTATTTATTGTAGCAGTTTACAGTAAATTTGGGGTTATTTTAAGCTATACAAACGATTACCTCATTGAATTGCCCTGTGATTACGGGCCGAGCAGAATTCTACGCTATGCTCACTACTGTCTGATGAGGGGAGTGGAAGAAGCGAATGGCCTTACCTCCAAATTGGTGGGACTGCGACCGTGCGCGAAGGAAATATGCTATGAGGGGGATTTTCGTTTTAAGACCTATATGATTGAGGTGAAGTCCATGCAATTGCCACGCAACTGCTCGGCAGATGACTTTATTTACGCCTTCATCGGATTAGATGGCGCGTTAGATGTGCCTGACTGGAGCGTTGCCTTGGTGCTTTCGTGCGTTCTGTGGCACCAGCAAAAGGAGGGCCATCGGGACTGCGGTATAGCTGAGTGTCCGTTGGTATTGTCAGTGCTAGTTGTGGCAGTAGCTACGCATTTCAACGTGGAGTATGGTGTGTCAGCTGTGGCAGACCACTATGATGCCTTGAAGTTGTTGGTTTTGAAGAAAATGGAGGAGAACGGTATTTCTCCAAGTCCAGCAGTGGAGAAGGAGTTGATTCACAGTGTGTCGGAGTTGATGTTAGTGTACGATCACTACATATCTCTCTCTCGACTTCTTACCGCACTGCAGGATGGCAGTAGAGTACCGGATTTCTCATCTGCTGCTTATAATCGTTTTCCTCCGCACTGTGTGGTGTTTCCCTCGCTCGCCTTGCTCGTCCATATGGCTGCTCACCTGAGGTGCGAGGAGACGCCGTCAGGCGTGGCGATGCGACTGTGGCTGGTTAATGCGTTCCTCCGTGCTACTAACGACGCCAACGATGTGGCGAGACTGAGTGACGTTGTGACTGTGTTTTCCACTCTGCGGAAATTCGTGTCAGCTGTGAAGTTGAATTTCACTGCGCCCAAGGTAGAAGTGACTGATCCACCGCCTTACTTTTTGCCAAGGGAGGAGCGGTCGTCATCAAGGCGTTGTACGCGTCCACCGGGCACTGCGTTTTTGTCGAGGCCACGCGGCAGTGGTGTCGCTGGGTCGATGAGAAACAGTAATCGAATGCAGTTGCCACAACTCTCCCAAAAGCGCAATGTATCAATGAAGAAGGGAGAAAGCTACGCTAGTCGATTGAGTGAACGGGTTGAGAGGCTAGGATTGAATTCATAATTTCTAAACTTATTTTGTACTTTCTCGAATTTGAATTTCTAGCGATTTGTGTTTTTGACAGCATATCATTTTTAATTTTTGTTTATTGTTTTGTTTACCTTTGGATGGCTGATTTCGGGATGGGCGTTTCGACGCTCAGCGTTGTGCGAATCAATAGTTTCAAGCCAGCTGCATTGACGATGTTGAGAAGTGCGCTTTGTTTACTGTTTTAGGCCTTAATGTTGAGTGAGTGCTGAATGGATTGGACTATTAAGATATTCATTGGACTCACCTATACATTGTACTTGAACACTATTGCAGAGGAAATATTACCACGCTTTTGTTGCCATCTTAAAAGCTGACCAGAGGGTAAAAAGCTTGTAATTGCCAGCTCACTGACTTTCGCTCATTTAATCTGCCCACACTACTTCAGTGTGCAATTGTTAATCAAATTTCTCCTAAGAGCACGGAGCTTGTTGGTTGGCTCCACCCGACTATGCTTCTTGCATGTCGTTATGAGTTTTGTGTTAAACGGTTGATTATTATATAGGCCAGGAATTAATGCTTAATGGTTGATGAACTGGGCGCCGTCGAGATGTACATGCAGCGAATACCGTTAATTTTGATTTGCCATAATGGTCGATAAATCTGTTTTATTGTGTGCATCAGACCGCGTATTTACCGATGGAGGGACTGAGTATTACCCCAAAGAGCTGCGGTCGATATGAGCCCTTTAGCTCACATCAAACTCAAGTGCCAAGTGGAGAGCCTCGTTCCAAGCTTGTGCCACACTTTGCACGCACTAATGGCAGGACCCACTCGCACGTAGCACAGCTGCGCCGCGCACATCGTTCTTGTCATTGACAGCACTCTTAAGTGTTGAGTGGAGAGCCTCTTCTTTAAGGTCTCTGACGTGGATGTGTGTGAGGTACAATCGCTCAATCCAATTCGTAAGTCTGCCTGTCTGTTGCCGCTTTACATGTCGATATGACTAGTGAGTTGGATCTCTTCACGGCTTTGAAATCACATTCTGGTCGGCAAGTGGGGTGCAAGTGATAAGAACGTATAACCAACGTCTTGAAGTTGCGTTGTCTATCACAATTAATGCAAGTGTCGCGATCGGTCTCAGCATCATCTATTGGTGCCACATTGTGTACGCCAGGCCTGGCACCCACCAACGGTGGGACTGGGTCCCGCGCAGAAAAGCTCTAGCTGATAATGCCTCCTTAAGCGCATTTCGCTCGTGTTAAGTGAATCATTCGCATCCTAATTGCATTTGCGTTATGATCCAGTTCAACTCAAGCACAGCTACAGATCCAAGAGTAAACAGAGTACAATCATTCACACCGGTCTACCCCTTTTATGCCCTTCCACTCAATCAGTCTTCAAATTGCAGGCATTTGATTTCAGTCTCATTCTCAAGACTAGGGAGGAGGGTCACATCTATGCAAAGCTAAAGGTGAAATGTTTTGCCACTGTTCTAGTTTAAATTGGCTATGCTACTTAAGCTGGTGCCGCTTCTTGTGTTGTTATTTGGTGCAGGATTTACTGCACCCTATGACCAACGAAGGAGAGGTAGAACAATCCACTAGGAAGAGCTTATAGAGATCCCCCCACTTGGCACCTGGAGAGGACGTGGACTGAAGAGCTCTTATGATCAGGGCTGTTTTGGGTGGGACTCGACCGTACCGTTGATAAACACTAGCACTTAAGTACGCGATTAGGGGCACTGCTTGATTATGCGAAGAGCTATTGCACGGCTTTTATTAATCCTCTTCTCCACTCCAAATTTACGACATTTGCTACACGTGCATCTCACTGGCAATCTATTTTTAAGCAAGAATTTAGATTTACATTAGTCAAGGATTATATACATCCCTAGTCAGTATCCGTTCCACATACTAATCGTGGTGATGGGCATTAAGCCAACCGGCTGATTGATTGACTAATCGGGTAAAGGATTGTTCTTTAAGTGTTAATACATCGACCCTCACCTCGTCCGTGAGAAACAGATTTACTAGTCACAGGTGAATCTTTCACAACTCCATCCACCCCTTCCACATAATCTACCAGTTCCACTCTCCCAGCCGTCGGTAAGCGTGTTGTTAGTGAGGGTGCATGGACTCAGCGGCCCTGAAATGGTCCGCATGCCCTATCTAGACCATGAAGTTATGACGTGGCACCTCAGCAGTAGCAACCCAGAAATGTAAACCTATGTCGTAGTAAATATACTTCAAATGTGGATGTGAAAACCTCGTTCAGCACTATAGTTATTCACAGTCTAATGTCTTGATTGTAAGGAACTAATATTACTTTTTTATCAATAACCAAAGCAAGAGCAGTGAAGTGATTGGGTGAGGGCCCTCCACCTGCAATGACAGGAGGAGATAAGTCCTGCTAATGTTGCATCTGTTGACAAAGAAGTGGGGTTGGAATCCTAACCAAACGATTGTTTCATTGTGACTGGCGAACCGTAAGCCAGTAGAAAGTTTGTGGCAATAATGGCTGATGAAAGTGTTGCGATCGGTCTCAGCATAATCTGGAGACCCAAATTTGTCTCAAGTCCAGCATCCACTAAAGGCATGACGGAGCTCCACCCAGATCTCCGAGTAATAAGCTCACTTCAAAGCACTTTACTCGCGTCAAGCACGTTTCAAGCTCTCATTTGTTAGTTTGAGTCTAGTCATGCTAATCGTGCTCCACATTGCACCTGAGGCAGCGGTGCCATCCCTAACTTCACTATCTACCGCAAGGAACCAGCTTCATGAGGTCATAATGTCAAGGACACGCGTGTGATGCATCTTCAGCCAATTCCCATGCCTTTGTTATGCAGAATGAATTCACGCACGGATTGGCTGGACTGAGAGGTACACAAGAGGATCACTGGCCAGGGTCATTACACCATGGTATATCTCCCGACCGGTAGTTGTGCCCCAGCTAGTCTAGTGAGCGACCCAATCCTTGCGATACGCCGATCGCAATACCTCTAAGGCGCAAGACACTGCTTGATCTCGAAAATTTCTCGCAAGACCTGACTCCGCTCATCGGTCAAGTCCTAAATCAGGTAGCGAGACCGTGCTTCTCGAGGCCAATGAGCTAAATAAAAGAGAACTTCAAAACGTCCACTCTGCACTTAGACTACACAGGAAGCCTCCTTTAATATCCCCACCTCCAACCAACCATCCAAGCAACCCAACGACCCACACCCATATCCAAATAATAACTCAGCGAATAAGAAAATAACCAAACAAATATTTCGATGGTGCCCTGCCAGTGTCTCTAATATTTAGGTAGTGAAATTGGGGAAAACACAAAAAAGGTTAGAAGTATGAATCCAATTTCCTTATTTCAGCTCGATCGGCCATTTGACTGACGCACTTTTTTCCTTCCTCTGGTTCCTGCTTCACATTCTGCCCGGGTGCTTTCTTATTTTGCCTTCAGAGATGTCTCAGAGCGTTACATCTACGTCTCAAAGAACATAAGAACCCGCAAATTTGACCCTTGGCATTTGTCCGAGGGACTAAATAGACGCAAAGAACTAAACTAAAAAGCCACATAAAGACCTTTAATTGTCAAATGTAACAAGCACACTTTTCTACAGTTCCAAAAAGTGATTTTATTGTAATGAAAACATAATACGCGTTTGTTTATACAGGTGAATGGTGGTGGGCTTATGTGTGATGTGGTTCTGACTGATGTAGATTCAATTACCCGACTTTCCTTATGAAGGCTCTGGTATTGTGTAAGCTTCCTCATTGCATGGCAAGCAATGTATGTCTGTAGTGAATTTCCTCGATCTAAGGATTTGGGACTGGAACGAGACAGGAACAACAAAAAAGTAGCACCGATTGCGAAGTTAGGATAGGAGGACCTTACATTCACATTTAAAATGAACTTTGAGAAGTTGTTAAAGTGATCAAATTCAACCATCAACGAACACAAAGAGTTAGTGGCACGCTTCTGCCAAATCGCTCTTCGATCGACTTGAAGGGTAGACATTTTTACGCGACGATTTTGAATAGGATGGGCAGAGGTAAGTAAAAGGCTCCTTCCACCATGACCAGTTGGTAAGAAGCGGAAAATCTCGGTCTACGCTACCAGCCTCCAACAACTTGAAAAGATACTGAAGTGTGTGACAAAGTGAGCAATCGTCTACCGACCATGCCCTCCTTCAACTGAGTTGTCTGCAAACGTAAGTAAGCCTTTCTTTTACCTATCGTGCTTGCTTTCATGCTAGTCCCATCCGTTCCCTCAACTTCCCCGCCAATTAGAGGGGAGTTATTGCATCTCCTGTTTGACTGTGATAGTCGGATAAGTAGTCAGTATCGGGGCTTTTGGTTCTCTGTCCCAGAAGAATTTGACCTTTTCAACGAAAAATAACCTACCAGCGGCGAGAAGGAATGAGAACAAGGCGCAGCGAACAGAGCCATGGACGTTCAAATACATTTTCTACCCGGGTGCCGTCCATTCCGTCATGGAATCCGCGTTTTATAAGCGTTTGTCACCCAATAGGTGTATCCCTTCGTCGTTTTGAGCATCGTCCCCGGTGCTCGCTTTATGGGTGGCATCGCGGGTGGCTTACTGTCTTCCATTAATATGCAAACTTTATCTTCACATCTAACAGGTGGTGTACGAAGTTGCATACCGCTGGCTGTGTGGCACTTGAAGTTCCCATTTGTTCCACGGAAGAATCAACCTGCACAGATGCACTAGATCCTCCACTCCGCAAACGTTGTTCTACCCGGTGTATGAAAGGTGTATTCCAATGCAATGTTGGAAGTTTGTCTTATCCATTCCTTTAGTCGCCGCACCTACCCTAGGACGTTGCAAGCTGCTGCTTTCGAACTTGATAACAAACCAGTGATTGACTCCTTCGGATCACGACCTTTGAGCAGCTTAAAAGGTGAAACGTCACTTGGTGTGTGAACTGTATCTCTCACCGTCCAAGGCTGAGATGTGGGCATGAAAGTGGGATAGGAAAATGAGGAAAAAGTGCACTTCTCCCTTGGCCTCAATGCATCAACAATGGATCACAGAAACAAGGCCATTATGACTCAACCAGTAAACTTTGTTTTGTTGCACTCCAAAACTCCTTGGTCCAACACACTCCGATCCTTCACCATTTCGCCCGATTTATAAAATAGTGCTTTGAAGGATCTGCTGAAAGCGAAGGTAAAATACTGCTTTTTCCAACCATGACAGATGCCGTGACGTCATCAACCCAACAGGACAGTCAATAATCCCCCAATTGTACGCAAGTTTTTCTAAACAACTTGTTCCAGAATTTGAGCTAACCCTTAAATCATGAACAATTCATCAAACTTATATTTCAAATGTACAGTTCTGCATATAAACCCTTTTCATCAAGCAGCACTACGTTTTATCCTTCCTCTACAAAAAGTAGATTCGTCATGCGTTTTCCTGCAATGGAAAATTTAAACACGGTGACGAAATTAAAAAAGCGTGCATTTGCCCAAAAGGCCTTCCAAGCCTCCAGTAAATGCACATAATTAAACCCAAAAATCAACGGTTGTAGGCTAACCTGAAGGTCGTATCAAGGAGTCGGAGCATAGAAAGACACGGCGAGCCATCCTTTGCCTCCTCAAATGCTGCTAGCATCTGTGAAATGATAGTGAAGAAGTAGCACAGGGACGGCGAGTGACTAAAAACAAATAGAAAACGTTTTCAAATAAAATAAACTGAAGAGGGGAAGAAAAATGAGGGTACTTACGTAGTCGAGAGAGCATGCCGGAACAACCACAGCGGAAAAGCGTGAAAACGGGTTAGAGCGTGACACGCTCGGGGAATCCTTGTGGTAGCTGTGAGGAGACGAAGAATTTGTATCTATGGGTGGAAAAAGTGGCAAATCACAATCTGCAGGTTGCTCAGCTTCCTCAAATCGCGGAATCGATTTGGTTAGAGCGAACTCAACCAATGCTTTAAGGATCATATGCTGCAAAGACGAACGCTTTCCAACAATATCACTGAAATGAATTCAGTAACATGATGTTAAAAAAGATGGACCAAGCAAATGGGAATTGAGGGACCGTCGAAACAAAGAGTAGTGAGTGTCAGGCTTACACGTAGGCATAACGACTTGTCTCGCTCAAAACTCGAAAGACCCAGATAATAATAAAATCTGCTTTCCAAATAACAAAAGTAGATTGTGAAATTGATTAATGCATTAACTACACAATGGCATACTAGCTAAGTGTCGCATGCATGTGGCCCTAAGTTCGCACTAGATTATGACAGTTCATTAGGCTTGACATGAGAATAATGGCATTTTGAAGCGGAAATGTCAACGTTACCAATCTTGTTTACACACGATAAAACAATTGTGCATTTAGATTACACGAAAGTAGACAGCCTCTAACCTGAGTGGTTGTGTCGACTCCCGGATCAGCATATAACAGAAGGCAGTATTTGTAGACTCGAGATTTCTCCAACAACAGGTATTCTGAGGTATCACTGAGACTGTCAGCACAAAGTTTCACCATCCACTGCCGTTCCACACGAAACTGTAGAGACAAGGCAAAGGGGACGGCAGTTGCCATTATCCATGCTGATTGCCCACAATCACTGCGATGTCTCAATGAATTGCTTGTCGATCTTTTCCAGTAGTAGGGGTCATATCGCCAGTGGATTAATTTTACTTGCAAGCATGTGATTTATGGCATTTCAATGTGGCTAGAGCCAGATGAACTGACTACGGTATCTAGGTAGATGCGACTGTTTACAGGGAATTACACAGCAGGTTGTTAATCTGACAGCCTTTGCCGTATTCTCAACCATTCCCTTCCCATTCTGATCCCCCGTGACGTAAAACGTCGGTTGAAGCTGAAGTGATTCAAGCACCCTCCCATGTAAGCTGAGTTCAGATTATTAACGAAGCGATGGACACCTCGCCTCGCATTTGCTGTTTAGAAGTTTTGAGAAGGAGAATCCCAATAGTTCGAAGTTAACGTCTCAAGAACCGCCTCAAATCATATCTGGCATGAACGGTACAGTAGTTGGTCCGCGACTTCATCTAACATGGGTTAGAAGCAAGTAGGTACGAAATCCTCACCCAAAAGCCCAAAAAGCAACTCGTTTCATCTTTCATCTCGATTTGCTACACACCTCTTCAAGTCTCCATCTCGCCACCGCACCCAGAGCGTCTATATCTACCCCTTTGGGGTTAACTTGGGGGCTCAATCGATCCCTTAGCCCCCTACTAAGGGCACCAGCACTTCCAATAAAGCTTGGATGTTTAAGTTTTAAAGGGTCTTCTAATTGCTTTAGAAGGAGAATCCCCGTCTAAACATTCAAATATGGGATTTGAAAAAAGAAGGCTCAGAAAAACTGCATAAACTTTCCCCAAACCACTCTACCTGTACGATCCGAGCTACGACCAGTGGCACGGCGATATCTGTACTGATACAAAATCATGGATCCCCTGCCACCTTGAACCTAACTTGACAACCGAGCCTTTAAAAAATGATAGGGCCTAAGTTATTAATAATGAAAAGCTCCCTTATGGTGGATGACCTTGTTCCACTACTATCGCAATTTCGCAGTGATTCTACAAAAGTAATGCTGAGGAAATAAAAGCGATCGTGTTACATCGTTAAAAAGGTTCGACAGGATGGGTGGATGGATGCGGGATAGGCGAGCGTATGAACACACAGGAGTGGAATACGAAAATCCCTACCAATTATTGGTGAGATTGATCATTTCCATTTAGAAAAACAAAAAGCGATTAGGGGTACGGTTAAGAAAAGTTATTTTGCTTACATCTTTGTGGACCGAGTACATAATTCGCATGAAATCCGGAACCGTACCCAAATCAATTGCCGGTTTCGCCATGTAAGTGTTCCAAAACACCTCGTACATCCTATGTTCTGAAAAAAGTGCAGAAAACCGGGTCACAAAAGAGACCAAAAAACATCTAGTCGAATTAATTTGGGTGAAACCCCTAAAACATGGTAATGCCTCTCGCTTTTAATGCAAGAGTCAAAATAGGATTATTTCGGGGCCATAAATTTATAGCATTTGAGTGGCTTGGAAACACAAAGTAAAAAAGTAGAGTATGAGGCATAAGAGGGAGACGATTAAAAAACGGCCAAAAAATCAGGATGAACGCACCAGGTTTCGTAAGCATTCCCAGAGAGTGGATGAAGAAGTTGGCGTGGACTCGCGACAATCGAAAGGAGGTGTCCGCGCGTGAGCCAAAAAGCACTGCACACCGTGCTCCCCCGCCCAACTCACTCGCCTTCGTGCTCAAACTATTCCGCAGGGTATCCAACATGAAATTCAACTATCCAAAGAAGGGACAAGCGATAATTCTTAAAACTTTTTGATCAAGGAATGACAGGTAGATAGTAAATTGATAGCTTATTTCATGTAATACATAGCTCACAGGCTGCATTAGTGGCGACAATCCCAATTTCCGTAGCTGGACAATGCGAGAGTAACGCTCAAATAGGGGCCATGTAGCAAAACAAGTGGACAGTCTTCTGGCCCTTTCACTAATTTTTAATGAATATGCTCCTGGGCCTGTAACCTTTTAACAAC